>NNCF01128207.1:96686-138340 GCA_002313205.1 Laupala kohalensis | reverse complement strand
AAATCTTGGATAGTGGAGAATTTGATTTTTGTTGTTGTTGTTTTGTTGTTGGATTTAATTTTGTGTCATTTATGAATAATAAATGATTTGATTGTTGCCACGTGTTCCTGCCTCAGAGACTAACCTGCTCCCTCCGCACGAATGGCTGGATGTTCCTCTCGGCCCTGCGAATTAGTTATTGACATTTTCCTCTTTCGACACTGGTTTCAAAGGAGCGACAAATTATATATATACAAAATCCCACCATACAGAAAATTTTATATTAAAATGTGTACTTTTGTTATTTTTACATGGAGTCCTTGGTAAAACCGTTTAATACTACTATTCTTCCAAATGCTTCATAAATAGTGAACATTGTGCTCTACTTCCACGTTCATTATAGATAATTTGATTCACTCACTCTGAAATTTCCCGTACGACCTATTTCGTGCCGCCTGCCAGTCAAATCTGGCGGCTGCCTTTTTCCTTGATAGATGAACACTGCACGCCGAACATAAGCAAGCCGTGTTCTGTTGCCCGTACGTGCTCACTTTGACATCCCTGCAGTAACCCCTTCCTTTCGTGTAAACAATCAAGCTGTGTGTAAATACAGTATCAGAATTGTTTAATGATATCTTATAAAAGTGACACAATCTAAAATCGAATTATCGATAAACCTTTCTTAGTATTTTCGATTTTGGTTTAGTTTGATTTAGTATGATTTTTTAAGGTAAGTGAAGGGACCGAATAAAATATTCGAAGTATCGATAATTTTGAATTAAAGATCTTCGAATCAACGAGGTTCCACTATATTAAAAGCAGGATATAAGTCGCGTCATCGATGTATTTATTATTTAGCTATTAGAAAGTAAGAGAATTAGACCAACAGTAAGCATCTAGCATGTTTTTACCTCAATTCACGTATTAGTTTTGTTCAAAACCTCTTTTGCGAAATGATCGTCGGTCACTTATCACAGAAACTCTACCATAATAAGTTAAGGTATTCGACGTAGCATTTTGAACACTTCCCGATCTCTTGGACCGTACAATTTGTCTTCCTTAAGTTTCTCCTCAGACAGACCAGTAAAAATACTGCATAAATTTAAAAGGTGTTATAGTATTTAACATTCCACTTATCTATGTAAAGAGAGAGGGAAATAACTGTCTTCTGTATTATACCAAAAGGAGTCTTTAACTTTATTCTGTATATAAGCACGTAGTAATCAATTCTTGCCTCGATATTTCTTCTACAATGTTCTCTTTTACTAACATACAAATCTTATTAGCAGAAAATGCGTGGGAGATACGTTTCCAAATTGCTTATTCACCTTGCGCTTATCGAGAGCTAAGAAAAGCATCGCAAGAAATTGAGATGAATTTATTTAGCAAATGGAAATTAGGTATTGGCTCGGGGTCATGACTTCAAAGTAACAGACATCTGCTCGTGTACTATTTTATTGTGATTGAAATTCTTAGAAATATTTTCATATTGTGTAAGTTATCACTCTCCTGTCAAGTGTAGTGTCACATTCTGTTAAGAAACTAATGATGTGAGTGCGAGTGCTGGCAATTAATAAAGAAGCTAGTATACTTTTTAAGCACGAACGCAAACTTAATGACTTGAATTAAAGCGACTAAAATTTCTAGTATTTATAAACGCATATACAGTGACAAAATTTTGAAAATGGAATTTTTGGACGTCAAAACGTATGAACACGTTTCAAAACGTGTGAATTTTTAAGAAGTTCAAAAGGTGAAATCTTCAAATGATTTCGAATATTTTTTTTTGCTTTAAATAAAAGGATAAATGTTAAACAAAGTAATTATGAAATCAGATGAAAAGAGGTCTCCCACTTTGCTTCCTTCTCCGTCAGAATCCTTCGCGCAACATTGCTCTGAACGCAGAGGATTGTCTTCTTGTTGGCTCTACCACCTTGTTATTGCCTGGCTTGCTCCCTCCCTCCCTCCACGTCATCTACCCCTCCTTTCTTCCACATCCAAGCTCACTAATTACGCAGGGGCGCTTATGAAAATTTAAAGAGCCCTGGGCGCTTTATCTGAGACAACAGCGTGTCTCGCCCCTTCCTTTACGTCGCTGGTTCAAAGAAGGTGAGACTCAGGGGTGACCGAGCAACTCGGTCGCCATCTTTGCGTTCGTCCCTCTGATGATTTATAATTGTTTTCTCCTTGACTGACGAAGCAATTAATTCTTGTTCCTGACGTACATTATTGAGAAATTACTTCGAAAAAAGGGGTTGGTGTTTCTGGAAGAAGATTCTAATTATTTTTCGATGGGAGAAGGTGAAAGAAAAATTGAGGAAGTTCGTAATGACTTTCTATGGGTTTGAAAAGTGGATTGGAATCCATCGAGCGGAAGAAAGACGTGACGAAAATAGCACAGGAGATGTTTTTTCGTAAGAACCTTTTTTAACGTAGCTATTACTCGCAGGATCAAAACATGTTAATGATATTTTCGGTGTTATTTTGTTATTCATTCTTTTACTTACATCTTGAAATTAATTGTTTTTCCTTTTTTAGATGGCCGAAGTTTAAACATATTTGCTTTATAGCCGACGTTTCATGTTGCATTTAAGGGATAGTTTATGTATGAACCTTGAACCATTTTGTACTCTGCATATTCAGATTTTCACTCTAAAAGTGATTAAAAAGAGGAACAATACAGTTCACATTGTTTTCATATTTCTGGATACGTATCGTTTACGTGTGCGAAAATACCAACCTTAATAATGGAAATATTCACTGAACAATATTAATATTATTCAATAATAAAGAATAAATTCTCTTTTTTCTTCCTATATTACTTTCTGTAAAAGCGCGATATTATTAAATCTGTTGCTTCAAAATGCCATCATTTGAACACAAGAAAGACTCTATAAATTAGGTCCTCATGCTTGTCCATTCACATAAAAAATAAATATTGCAACCACAATAATTTTGAACAAATTTATGCCATGTTGTTCGTAGTTTTAAAAAAAAAGTTAAAACGAGAAGACGTAGTTTATGCAAAGCGTTATTCTTATTTGTTTAAAGACGCGTATTGCATTTCAGGGGGCCGCTTCCCGGAAATATCCACCACAAGTTATCTCGGAATAAAATTATAACAAAAAAATTTTAAAACGTTTTTATTCAAGTTAGACATCATAATACTGCTCTTTCATCGTGTTTATTAATGTGTACCAAATTTCAACTCAATTGGTTGGGAGGAGGCGTGGTTTAAAATTTAGTTGCAAGGTTTGGCTGAAACGTGCTAACAATCTAACTAACAGACGAAGTTCAATAAAAGCTTGTAAAAACCATTTCGCCTACGACTGAATGTCGCTGGTTTGCGGTAACCTAATTTTTCATTCCAAATATATATCCTATTAGTGATCTTCGCTCCGCGGTAGTCGTCATTTGAACACCAAGTAAACCATGTATATTGCCCATCCTTTCCCTTGTTCGGTAGAACTACAAATTCACCAATCACTGAATTAATCTTGGCCCAGAAAGAATTAGAGTTTTAGTTAGCTTTCAAGCGATGACTGCTGTGACATGAGAAAAATGATATGAGTACTGATAACGAACTACTAATCATATCTAAGAAGCCGTCGTATTTCACACCTATCCAGTGCGCACCAGTAGTACAATGGAATGTAGAATGTTACTCGATCATCAACCTTCCATTTAATTTGATAGAACCCACAAACTCATTTGACTAAAATAGTTGACTAAATATGTTGAAACGTTATGAAAAAATAAAAAATATTAACTACGCTTCTAATTGAATTCCAAGCTAATTATTAAGACATAAAGAAGCCAAGTTTGTAATACTCTTACCTATAGGACACTACTAAAACTAATTTTTGGGAAAGAAAACGCAGTTTCTGCAGAATGAACTTTAATTTATCACACTTAAATGCAATCACGTCCATCTCTCCCAACAAACTCGTAGCAGTCTCTTACATCCTCGCTCGCGTGATGTTGCCTACCTCGCCACCGCAAGTTTTCTGTCTATCCTCCCCAACGACATAACCTTTCCCCCACTACAATCCTTACGTCAAAAGGACGGGAAATTCCTCCTATCTCAAAACCAAAAAATCGTATTTTTCAAATGAATTTTTGTGATAGGCTCACTTTTCTCTCGTGTTTTTTTAAGGTAATCAAACTGGTGTCTCTAATTACGTAGTAGCTGTTCTACTTTTAGAAAACCTCAAGGGTCTCTTTGAACAAGATCTTTGTGAGGACGCAGCTGCGCGTTTATGCTAACTTTCTAATATTCCTCTCAAACAACGAAGTTTTCAACCGAAAAACATGAAGAATTTCTTTTACAATTTATACTTATTTAATTTATTTCTAATTTAATGGATATCTTATAGAAAGTCACAACGTGTGCCCAAATACTAATGGCTAAATCACCTAACAACTTAACATCTTCCCTTCTCTACACCCTTCTCTATGAAATGTGGTCAAGCGTAAGAATGGATATGCAGACTGAACCTCCTAACAATATGAAATTAAAAATACCTGAATTATAATAATTCGAACTGATTGAGTTCTGTGTATTCAGTTTCGGATTCCAGAGGCCACACGATCAGGACTCATTTCGTTCCTCTCTCACAGGAGTCAATGGAATCGGGGACCGGCAGTCTTAGATAAGTGGCGTCTTCAAACCGACAGTGCCATCTTCAATGATATCATACATATGTCCACAATACCGAGTAATGGTTCATCCATAACCCTTCCATGGCAGACGCACGCGTGTGATTGAGTTACTTTATAGCAATAAAGTAACAAATAAATATTAATACGTGATTCAGAACATAAATTGCATGCTAGTGAACACTTAAGCTAAAAACAAGTACGTGGGTGAAAATTTGGTGGAAAACGACCCATAGGGACCAAAATACGAATGATGTAAGAGAATAGTGAAATGGTGGATATAGTTACGTGACCAATGGGATTTGAACACGGCACTTCAGTTGATAAAAAATGGTTATCTAGCAAATAAAAAATAATGCACATTTACTTAAGAGAATTGTGTAAAAATATCAAAAGAACCTAATCACAATTGGTGGAAATATTATTTTTTCAATATTATACGATAAGTCGAAGTACGTAATGTTAATGAAAAGAAAACAAAGTATTTATACATTGTAGCGCTCTGACATTGATGTAGAAAGTGTAGAATTATATGTAGATGCAGCTTGCCTGTGGCGCACTCCCAGCGTACAATTCAGGAATTAAATACTTTCAAAGAGGGAAGAGTTTCACCAACTATGAAACTATAGGATTTAGGGCAGCCATACTAGATGGTATTATAATAGGGCCTATTACAAAACAGTATATCACACTTCAAAGCATTTGAGAAAGGAGAAGCCGCCATATTGAAATTACTTACCAACAAGGGAAACGATCATCTCCGATTAAACGGTCATATCTCTTGAATGGATGCACGGATTTGACTCAAATAAATTGATATGTACTTGAAAAAAAATAGAATAACTTTGATTTGAACAAGAAAGAATAATAATAATAAATAAAAGGTTTTCTGAAATGTAAATTCAGTAAATTTTATATGACAAAGAAAAGTATCGTGTATAAAAAACGAGGAATTCAATTAAGTGGTAAATTCAACACAATAAAACTTAAAACACAATAAGCAACAAGCGCAACAAGGGGAGAAATGATATCTAGTAGATTAGAGAATGGATAAGGGAAAAAAGGGGAAGGAATGTAGGAAAGTATGGAAGGAAGGGGCACCACAAAGTGGTGGGAGGAGGCAAGTGGTATGTGTGGAGCGGAAGGAAGGGCAGGTTGATTCATAGGAAACAGAAGGAAGTGTAAGTGAGCATGGAACGCCTACAGGATTGGAATATTAGGCCAAACGTACTAGGTGATGAGAAATAAAAAAGGGAAAATCGCGAGGCGAGTAGAGGACAGTCAGCGAAGAATAGTAGATATAGACAAGTTGAGAAAGCAGGTAGACAAACTTGAGGAAATATTTAAAGGAGATTTTTTTGGGCGAGTGAAAGCAAGTATTCGGGATATGGTAAAATTGGGAGTAAGAGATTTATGGCGAGCGATAGTGATGCTGGATGAAGAAAACACAGGGTTGCGGATGGAGGTTAATTTTGGAGCAGCGTTGAAGAAACAAAGGGGAAAACAATACAGGATTGGATAATGGGTCTGGGTCAAGAAGTATATAAGCAACTAAGAAACCAAGGAAGATTATATTTAGACATGACTAGGAAAAGGAACAAAAATATGTCAATTGACACCGAAAAGGGAATAAAAGTAATCATGACACTATGAGTAGAATATGTCCAGAATACAAACTGGTCCAAAGGTTAGTACATGGACAAACGATAATTAGGAGTGTACATGACATGTGAAAAAATATGATATAGCGTGTTTACAGGAACATTACAGAAAAGGAGGTTGGCCAATAAATATCCCAGTAACACGGAGAGTTACAACTGTAAAAGATTCATGGGCAGTAGTCATAGTAATAAATAATGAAATAGACGTAATGGGTATTTGGCAGGAGAAAATCACCAATTACTATTATGTCATTACAAGGGAATTTGTATTAGTCAATATGTATTGTCGGTACAGTAGGAATATTCGGAAGAACATACAGAAATTACAAACAGTATTGCAGTATAAAAATGCATGATATTACAATACGTATGGATACAAAGGCATGCTCCCGCATGTGGGGAAATAAAGGACAAACAACAGGGAACAACACATGGAAAATTTTATAATAAACAATAAATTGGACCTGCTAAATGTTTATGGAGAGAATAAATTCATTGGATCTATGGAAANGGGGGGGGGAATCGGATAGAGTAATCATGTAGAAATCACTTTTGAATATGGATTAGTGGATGGAGGAGAGAAAAGGAAGAGAAGAAGAGGAAAATAGATTGGAAGGCACTCCAAGATGACCAAGAAGCATTGCAACAAGTTAATTTACAAATGAAGAATCAGGGAATCATGATGGTGGAAGACAAGGTGGATTGCTTCAAATTAGGACTACTTCAACTACATGAAAAGTATACAGTAGTGACAAACCAATTACGACAAATGGCAACGTTGGTGGACAAGAAACTAAGTATATTGAAGAGAGAAAAAGGACGGCTACGAAAAAGAATAGCACAGAAGCGAAAATTAGGTATACCAGAACAGGAGGAAAATATGTAATACAATAGAAACGGGGGAGAATTTGAAAAGATGATTAAAGTGGTAAAACGTAATAGTTGGGATAATTTCTTCCAAATGATGAATAACAAGTCATGTTGGGAATTTCCTTATAAAATATCGGCATGGAAAATAAAGAAAAAAAATTAGGTACAGTATTGGTAGGGAATAGGATGGAGGATCGTGGTATAGAATGGGGGAAAATATAGTGAATAAATTTCCACAGGATGATGAGGGACAAAGGCAATGGAATAAAGTAGACGATACAAAAGGAGTGATACAAATGACATAGGATGAGTTGCATGAAATTGTAGTAGGATTAAGAATTCGCAAATCACCTGTGTACGATGGTATCATTCACAAATTGAT
The DNA here is from genome assembly GCA_002313205.1 of Laupala kohalensis. Taxonomy (NCBI): domain Eukaryota; kingdom Metazoa; phylum Arthropoda; class Insecta; order Orthoptera; family Trigonidiidae; genus Laupala; species Laupala kohalensis. The sequence goes on along the minus strand of NNCF01128207.1, from coordinate 130,789 downwards.
ACAAAAGATATATAAGGACATGAAACACGAAACGCTAGAAAATTTTAACAGATGTATCAACCAGAGACAAGTACCAAGGCAATGGAAGATATCAGTAGTAAAACTTTTCCTCAAAGCCAGTAATTGAGAAGTAAAAAAGCCATGGTCCTATAGGCCAATATCCCCATTACCACAATGGGAAAAATATGTAAAATGGATAGGGAAGAAACTTATTGGAGGAAAATAAAGATAGATAAAAGACAACATGGGTTTCTAAAAGGCCGAAGTACAGAGGAGGTAATACAGAGACTTCTTAAAGATATAGATGAATGACAAGAGAAATATTGCTTATGCTTCTTTATTGACGTAGAGGGAAAATTTGATTCTGTCTCGTGGAATCTCCTATTACAAACGTATGCAGATTTGGGTCGACTAAAATATTTACAAATTATATTAAGGTCGTATTTTGCAAATAGAGTAATGTATTACAAGAAAGGCGAGGCAAGTATATTGCGAGATGCTACATGAGGGTGTCCACAGGGATCAACGATTGGTCCTATTCACAGGTTAGTAATCATGGATACAGTTTTAGAATACATAAACATTAGGAACCCCTTATGTTTATGCTTATTCACAGCATATTCGCGTGATTTGGTCGTAGTGGTGGATGAACCAAGTCGGAAAATATGACAAGATCGGAAACAGGAGATGATTAATAAAATAGATATGTGTTGTGAAAACAAAAAATTACACATATCAGAGGCAAAACCTAGAATAATGTGGTTACGACATGCAGTGGAGAATGGAAGAGATCCAATTTTACGAATGAAAGGACATAAAAGTGGTAAGGCAACAATGTTACTTAGCAATCATTATAGATGAAAGATTAAACTTTGACGAACACGTAACATATGCCATAGGAAGAGCATAAAATATATTTACAGTCTTCTAAGAGTTGGGATTAATAAATTTATCATGGAAAGTGATGGTGTAAAACATCTTTACGTAGGAGTAGTGCGACTAAAGTTAATATATGGCAGTAGTGTATGGGGGGAAAGAGACTGTGTACCAGAAAAGTGAGAGGAAAATGAGGCAAATACGACGCTGATGCCTAAGACAAATTATAGGATGTTACAGTACGGTATCTTCAGAAGCAATAGAAGTCCTAACAGATATTATCCCAATAGATTTATCTATTCAGAAAATAAGATTTCAAAGGCTGATACTTAATAAGCAAATGATACTACTAAATGGAAACGAATTAGTTGGANTATATATATATATATATATATATATATATATATATATATATATATATATATATATATATATATATATATATATAAAGGAGGTAACATATGCACAAAAGAATAAGAAGTGGTATAATTATTGAATTTTTGATCAGGACATGGAAACTTCCGTAGCTACCCGCAGAGAGTAGGGAAAAAAGATGGTCTTTGTATACGTTCGAAAGAATAGAAACACATGATCATGTCATATGGGACTGTCCATTGTATGGCAGAGAGAGAGAGAGAGAGAGACAAAATACGTACATCAAAACTATACATAACACTATGGATAACACTGAAGAGAAAATTTTTCATTGTCATCTTAAATGTTTTTTGTTTATATTATTTTGAGGAGAATTATGAAAAACAAATACATTTAAACATATCGATTGAGTTTTCCTCACTGCGTTCACTCATTAAATTCACAGTTTATTTATTAATGAAAAAATATTTTTAATGTCTTAGGAACACTCCTGTCTACCTAAGGGGCGAAAGGATTTAGGGGACGTTTACGATTGTCAGTGGAAGCAAGTACTGACAGAATTTGTCTATGGATCTAAATTGCAATCTGGCAAAAGGGTGACAAATACATATTCTAGGTATTTCTCTCATAGTTGTTAATATTTATGAATATAATCCAGTTAGAATACTTTCGATGCAAATGTTGAAATAAAAATTTCTGAAGTGAAAATATTTTATTCCTCAGACAAGAATGGAGGATAGATGAGGGTGCATTTCTTCAACATTGATCGGTTTATTCTTTCCAGTTCAATATAGATTCCTTCGCCCAGAGACCTGTGCAGTTGCACTCGCACCACGCATTCCTTGCGCTGCCCGCCTCACTGCACCTCACCGCTGTCGCGCAGAAATCCCGAGCCCAAAATTCCTGCGCCGCACCGGTACGTGTTAACCGCTGCGGCAGCACTGTGACGGCACAGCGGTGCGAGGCGGCTCAATCCAGTGGCTGCGGCAGGAACATAAAGTGGCAGGTCACCCCCTGTGAGCGGAGATTAGTGTGGTATTTTAGGATTGATTAGGCGGATTTTCCAAGTGGTTGGTGGAGTTTAATGCTGCACAATTTTTAGACGTAATTAGTATTCAAGGAATTGTGTTTTGAGTCCAAATCCATTCAATGTGACAACTTCTTATACACCCTGAAGAGTGTAAGTTGGTTTTAGTACATAGATGCCTTTAGTACATATTAAAGAAAACGTAAGAAATTCAACTCACCACAATATTGTGAGAACGCAAAATATACGCTGTATTAACTGGTACTGAAGGGAAGAATACTTCTTTGCTTCAAAGTGTGTTCGCTTCCACTCATGACCTGATTACGTGAGATTTTCATTTAGACTTTTCTGAGTCCAGAAGAAGTTCAGTACAGTTTCCTTGTATTCCACAGTTATTCATCGTTTCCCTATCTCTTTTTACTGTACCATCTTTTGTTTTAAATTTGTTATTTATTTTATGTATTATGGATGAGTGATGCAGTTCGCTAAGTTGGAGATCGTACGCGAGCTTTCACCATCAGAAGGACGATAAAAGGGAAGATGCTATCATTCAGCCACCACTGTTTCTAAACACACCACATTAACCAGACATAAATAGAATGTATGACTAATAAACTTTAAATTTTCATTCTCAATACTTCACACAAGAGAGTAAAATAAAACAAAAAGACCGTTTTTTTCACTCGAAATTTTAAACCTTATTCAATTTTACCGCCCTATATTTTGATTTGTGTTGATTATGACACAAATCTTCCAAGGAAAAATTCAGGTGTTGGAAGCACTGAATGTGCGGGCGACGCGAGCTACACGACAAGCGCCATTCAAAGCGACGCCGATAAATCGCACGAGCGTAGAGCTATGGCGTCGTTTAGTGGGTTGAGTAAATTAAGCTGAGCGCATAGCATCGCTTGGCACGGTGGCCTCCGTTGGCAATGCGTGAGTACATCACTCCTGTGTTCACGCAATGAGTGACTGGGGCTGCTCCATGAATGTTAAGAGTCAGAAACACTCCTTATTGCGAACCATTTGTTAAAACTCAACTTGTCTTTCTATTTCATATCGCATCGTATATAATTATGTGCGTCATATTGTAATCCGTCAACTAATGTGTGGTTTGACGAGTCTCCATTTTTTAAACGTAGTATATTTTGCCGAATAAAAGTACAACAGTAAATGCGATGGGTCGCATGTTGTCTCTACTTTAGAGTATCTATTTCCACACTTATTTTCATTGTCTTCAGTTCTCATGTTTCGTGTTTTTTTTTTGTGTGTAACACAAAAGTTCTGTCTCTAAGTCATTTCACTTTTCAAGGAAGTAGCCTCCCTTCATTTTACTACCACAAGGAATATATGAAATCAATTAAGCGTCGAACATATGACAATATTAACTATTTCTATTTCGACTTACTGTACCGCTTTTACACAGACAGTTCACCCACTTAGTCACAAACCCTTCATCCCTTCCCACCTCTGATGAAATAAGTAGCGTGCCGTTGATGCGTCACTAATTAAATAGTACATTCAGATAAGTTTTCGAAAGGGAATAAAACCTCTAGTGACATCTCCATTTGACCTAAGCTTTGGCCACACCCTTCACTATGTTTTAGGTCACTCCAGTGTGATATCATTTCGCAATAATTATATTTTTTATTGATAACTAACTGAACTTATCCATCGTCGTCCGGGGTACCTTCCGCCGCGTTTGTCATGCATATGCTAGCGCATTGCTAATTCCCGCAGAGTACTTTTACGAAAAACGCATACATTTCCGTTCCGATGCATGCAGATGTATAGAATTGGTAGGAGTGAAAAATATTACCTTTTTTTGCCGTCCTTGACCTTCTCGAAATAGGACACACTAGCCCGACGATGCGTTTGATGCGCCGTTACGATGAGACCGATTTTATTTCCACAAAATTTTATTCGTTCATCAAAGGTTGTAAGTTTTTAATTAATTATTTCATTCGATTACATGAGTTCTTACGCAGGTCAAGAACATGATCATTGTCATTTGAAAAGTTCTTTTGTACATATATTCACCAAATATATTCTCTGAGAAACATTGGAAGCAGTCAATAGGCAACCACTTCCTTTTTCTAACGAATTCGTTTTATTTCCGCCATTTGTCAACAGTATCCAAAACATTTTTCCTCTTCGGAAAAGTCGGTTATCCAGAATCTCACGTACAGTATTTCTTCTCCAGTCAAAGTACCTTAAGATATTCTTTATATCTCCTCTTATTACGGTCTCAATAATTGCTCCCCCTCTTCTTGTCTGACGGGCCAACAAATGCGCTGGCATTTGTTCGCATGCTCTTGACCTTGAGCTAAGGGAGTTAACGATTTTGAGATTGATGCGTCTTCACTTCTCTTCCTCTTGTCCTCCCAACCCATTCCACTAGAGAGACGCGCCGACTCGGGAAGCCCTCCTTGCACTTAAAGAATTTTGTTCTGAATTCTCTTGATTTTATTGGAGTTTATGCTTCATAGAGTCAAACATTTGAAGCCAATTTATTTCCCCCCTATGATTGTAATCATCCCAAATGTGTTCTTAATGTATTTTTATTGTATTAAAATCACGAATTCCGAATTCGAGTTGTTTTTATTATATACTTTAGTAACTTGAAGTCTTGGATCCTATCTTAAAAGTTATAGATTAAATAAAGAACTGAAATTTCGATTACTATTATGCCAATATGAATATGATTTAGCTTTTTAAAATTAAATTCTGAATTTAGATCCTAATTATCTTGAAATCATCATCGTAAAAATAACTAGAGTGCGTTTTTTATCAATTCCAAGTCATTCCAAGTCCTTTAATTTAAATCTCTAGGATTTTTAAAATTAAAATTTGAAATGCTTGACAGAACCCCGAGTGAAGAACATGAATTCTGCACATAATACGAAATATTGCATTTTTTAACGCTTTGATGGTTTGTAAGGATCTTAAAGGGCTGTAAGTAGTGAAGTGTATAACATACCTGTAATTGTGTTATACTTAAGTTGCAACATGCGTTGCCTTTAAATATGTGATACTGTGAATGCTAATATCTTTGATAGTAAATGCATCATTATATTCTTGTGCTTTTTAAACAGCCAATTATATGACTGATAATGTCACATTTATTTACCTAAATATTGTTTTCAATAAGACTCCAAACAATGTTCTATTATATTTAAACTTGTTATGAGGAGTCTTGATTTAAAAGGTCTAAGAAGAGATTCCTGACATATTTTCTCATATCCTTTTCTTCTTCCTTCCCGTACTTCTTGAACCCAGTCGGTTTTCCAGGCAATATTTCTTCACCGTCGATTTAATTAGTTTTCGAGTTATATTGTACTTTGTAATTTGGAGCCATTTTGGTTGTAATGCGCTGCTTAACGCGGTGTATCCATCAAAAACAAAAACACGCGGAGGAAAGGAAACCAAGAGGGTGCAGAAGTGCGAGTCCTGCGCCCAGCACTTCATCCATCTTCATTACAGCCTAAGGTTTAAGGGCAGTGCATTCTTGCCTTTGCCACCTTCCTGTTTATCGCGGACGGAACATCGATCTCAAGATGCTAATTGAAACAATCATCACTCGAACATTTCCGGAGGATGTTGAGTTGGTTGAGTTGACTGAATGTATCCATAAGAAGCCAGTTCAGAGTAATTTTCTTTTCGTTATTCTCAACCATGTGTTTCTGCGCACAGTTTCTTCGTTGTATCACTCAAACTTTTTTATAAACATTTCGCAATGGACGGGACATACAATACATCTGATTTTATTTCATGATTCATTTTCTGAGGTTTTATTATTTGGTTTATCATGTGTTATTTTACTCACAAATATTTGTCATTAAAACATATAGCCATGAAAATGGCCCTACTAATTCCATCAATAGACTACTACAGTCTTACTTTGATTTCGCTGTAGAAAATCTGTGTCCCTTTCCCAAGATAAATTAATTTGACTAAGCCGTAATGGAACCCCTAGAATGGAGGAAAATTCACTCAATATTAAAAAATTAAAAAAAAAAGAATATATTAGTAATGACTAGAAGCACACTTATGCTATCTTGCATTCGATGTGTTGTTCATTCCATAAAATTAACAATAGCAACCTTCCGTACATAACTATCAAAATATTTGGGTGACCGAGCTTCGGTCGGATGGCTTAAGAAATGAGCATATGATTTTCAATCAATCGTAAAAACGTTTAATATAGTACCGGTGTATGACCACGCACATCATGATCTCGACAAAATGCATTCATAAAATATTTTTCGTAAAGGGATTGAAACTATGGTTTACTTAAACAGTGCGTCATCCATCACACTTCTGTGTAGCCATGAATATAGCGAGTGACAATTTCATACCAAATTATTTTGGAACCCATTTCTGGAGAACACATTTTGACTTTATTTACTACCTGCGCTCCACATTCGGTTTGTAAACTTTGATAAAATTTTAAAAAGTGAATATGTCAGTTGAAGATCTGCGTTCACATATCCAAACTCCATTTTCGTACGACGTAATGCTTTCGAAATACAGCGAGCAATACAATCACTAAAAGGTAGTACATTCCAACTTTCGGTTCTACATGCTCCATATACGACAAAACAAATAAACAATTTCGGAGGATTTACCAGAAAAAAAAATCTGTTTTGGGTGATCCAGGCGGTATAGTATTCTACAATTTCAAAGAATCAAGAAAAGAATTCAAAAGTGAAGTGTATAAAGCAAAAAAGAATTCTTGGGAGAAATACGTTAAGGAATCATCCTGAATGGATGCCTGGGGAGTACCGTACAAAATTGCAACCGACAAAATGAAAATAAATAAAGTGATTTCTACGATACGGCTTGATAATGGATACTCCACTACATGGGAAGAAACTGTTCAAGAATTATTGAACAAACTACTACCCGACGACTCAAATCAGAATGAAGAAATTTTTTATACCAACCTTCGAAGTAAAACCAGCGAAATTTATGATACTACTTTGGATGACGTAAAAATAACGCATCAATAAATAGCAGATATTATAAATTGATTTAAAAAACGGAAAGCACCTGGTCACTACATGATCCCATCTGAATGTATTAAAAAATAATTGAATAATATTATTATGCCTTTGACCGACACTTATAACCAGTGCCTGAGCCATTGTACTACATGTTATACCAAAAAGCAAAGAAATTAAAGAAGAAATAAATTTCATTTAGACCAATCTGTTTATAGTCAATTTTAGTGAAAATCCTGGACAAGATTGCAACCAACCGTCTTGTGAAATGTATGGAAGACAACTGTGGAACCTAATCATAGATCCCATTCTTCGTGATTTAGACGAGGGCAACTATATTGTCATTGCGTATGCTGACGATATGACTGTTCTCATAGAGGCTGATACAAGAGCCACATTAGAGGTGAATGGTCAAGAGGTTATTAGGAAAATTATGGAATGGTGTGCGGAAGCAAAATTGGAGTTGTCACCAGCGAAAACATCGTTGATGGTTTTCAAAGGTGGCAACACTGGAACCGCGCTGCGTTTATACATTAACAACAACAGAATAAAAACCGTGAAAATACACAAATTCCTTGGAGTGTTGATAGACCCTAAATTAAACTTCAAAGAACATTTGGAAATGGTATGCTCTAAAGTAAAACCACTCTTTCCAAAATTAAGAAGAATAGCTGGCGAGCAAAAAGTCATATCGCCTCGCACTCTCAAGGCAATTTACCAAGGAGCCTTCGTGCCGATTATTATGTACAGCTTCTCTGTGTGGGTACCAACAGCACAACTCTCAAGATCAAGAGCTATACTTGATAATGCTCAAAGAGTGCCTCTATTAGCCATCACGAGAGCATACAGAACATCAGCAACCTAAGGGTTTCAAGTGCTAACAGGACTTTTACTCTGGACCTCATGGCACAGAAACTAACAGCCAGATACGCAGTGAGTAGATCCAAGGATTTTTTCATTGGTGAGGGATATTACTCTGCAGAATCCAGCACAACGGGTCAGGTAATCCTAAAGACACTCGGAGATGATAATTCAATGATTCAGATCAGTACAAGAAATTCATGGAGAAACACAGTCACCAACTTGATTCTGAAACGATGACAGGAAAGATGGAGCGAGTCATCCAAGGTACGTTCTGTCTTTACTTTTCTGCCATGGGGCGACGTGGAGCTGATCATCTTCCCAGAAAAGAGTCAGTATGGATAATCACCAACCAAGGTCCGTTCAACCAACGACTGACATCATTTAACCTGACAGATGACCCGCTCTCCCGATGCGGACAGAGTTACACATCGTTACATCGGCTAACAGACTGCTCTGAATTTCGCTATATTAGGAATGAGTTCGAATACCTAACCAAGAAGAAAATAAATCGAGAAAATAAATTGGCTTCTCTACGAACTTCCAATCTACGTCCTTTGTTGGAAGAAATAAGGACTTGGATCATTTCACAAAAACTTGAATGGGAATAGAAACTCCAAGAGCTACATCGGACAAGAAATAAAATGAAACATAACTCTAATATTAAAATACTTTCTGTTTTGTTTTTCTCTTAATGAGTTTTATACAGATTTAATACGTAAGTAGTGTGTAATTTTTATTTTAAATTTATTTCTTTTTATTTCAGTCACCAATTCTTGTGTTGTACAGAATTATATTAAGCAAAAACAAGTATATTTTTAATTATTTTGACACAGTAATTACTACTTTAGTAATTTTAATTATCAATTACCATTATGTTTGACACACTTTCAATTATTTTAATTTTAAACCATTTTTATTTTTATTTTATTCTGTCAGTAACATTTTACCACTGAGAAATTTGTTACTTTATTATTATTATTATTATTATTATTTTATTTTAGTTTTATTCTTATTCAATGTTTAATAAACGAAGCAGCAATGATAATAGTACCAATTTTACCACTTGACCCGAAGAAAGTCCCCAATAACCAAAAATAGTCCTCCCAAAGTACAGAAAAAAACAATAAAAATGGCCCTGTAAGAGTACAAATATGGGCATCATGCCTAGGAGTTCTGATCTACCGATTCCCCACTTCCTTTTCTTTTACTTAAGAAATAAATATTTTAAAAAACTAACCTAACCTAACCTAAGCCTAACCTAAACCTAACCTAACCTAAACCTAAACCTAACCTAAACCTAACCTAAACCTAACCTAAACCTAACCTAAACCTAACCTAAACCTAACATAAACCTAACCTAAACCTAACCTAAACCTAACCTAAACCTAACCTAAACCTAAACCTAAACCTAACCTAAACCTAAACCTAAACATAACCTAACCTAAACCTAATATAAACGTAACCTAAACGTAACCTAATCGTAACTTAAACATAACCTTAACCTTATCTAACCCAAACCTAACCCAAATCTAACTTAAACCTAATCCAAACCTAACCTAACCTAACCCAAACCTAAACCTAACCTAACCAAGATAATTCTTCAAACGATAAGTATTACTACAAAATAACACCCTCACGCATCAAATAATATGCACAAACATTAAAGATGACTCACAGCATGAAGATGTTAACAAGAACATCCGGCAAAAGGAGCAGTAGACACATCTTATACGTAAACTTACACAGCCAAAAGATGCAGCGCCACAGGATGAGAGAATACGAGTAGTGCGTAGGGGTCGCGTGGGTGGAAGATTCACGATACCAAGAGAAAAATTAGATTCAGACATTCCTCTGTGCTCCTTCTCAAAAGTAACATAAAAATGACGCATCTACAAACATATACTCTTTGGATTCACCCAATTGGCAAACTTAGAACTACGCGCCATAAACATACGAGTGTAGGTAATTAGTGAAAGAGAAAACATATTATTTAAAAAGTATATGATGCATATGATAAAGTAGTGAAATATAATTAAAATTTTTGTCGGGCTCGAAGCCAATAAATCAACTTCTTAGTGTCTTTTATAAGAGATTTGAAAGTAAAATAAATATTCAGAATATTATTTTACTCTACCTCTCCTTCATCCATGTTAAATAATATTCAAGGTTCTTGAAATAGTAAACAAATGTAGCAGATATAAATTATTTTACTGCGTCTATACCAAACTTTCAAGCGAAATACCGCAAATGCGGATGTAATGCATACTAATTGTACTTTATGTACAGAATTTAAGCAAAATACTTGGACCAATTTTTAAAATATATTCAAAAATGTACTTTGACATTNTTGTTTTTAAAGCAAAACAAAATCAGAGCACGTGCATCGGCAACAAGTAAAATCTATCGTAAATACGAAATGTGAATAAAATTGATTCATCCATTTACTCAGAATCGCTGCGCACAGACAGACGGACAGACGGACGGATGTTATGCCAAAAACAACTTTTTTGGAATCAGGGGTCACCAAAACGGATATTTCTGCAAAAATCTCGCTATCGAATTTTTTCACGATTACTATACTTTATATAAACTACGTATAGGATAAAGTGAAAGGTAGTACACTCCAACTAATGTTAACAACGCAAATGTTTTAACTAATATTGAGATATATTATTGGAAAGTTGAGGTGGATTTTTCATGAATCTTTTTTTTAGTGATTTTTCTCCGCACCTATTCTTGCCGAATCATCAGAGTGTTAAATGCTACTTCAAATTCTGCCACAAAATTCGTAATAAACATACGTAGAAAGATATATACGAATATTGCCCGCTCAATATTATATATGATTAGAAGTATAGAATCAATTGTATAGAAATGAGTCAAAAATAATATTCAAGGAAATCAAAGTATTGAAATTAAATATTTGTGGTCGGCGTATCGTCTCCGCGTGTTGGTATTCTTAGAGTCCGATGATTGATATTCCATCAAAAGAGCTCTGGCAAGGTGCAATCGCAATTAAAGAAGACAATATGTGTTAACAAATTTTCCATTTGAATGCATTCTCCATTGGCTTCTCACCACAAATAGTAAATTCAAGTACATTCAGTACTTCAAGTGTAGTAAGATCATAACTTTGAGCAGGTCGGAGTATTTTCAGGGAATAATTTAGTTTTGCCAAAGCACTTTTGACCGTGGCGATCTGCAGCAGAGCGTGGAACTCCAGAGGAACTCATGCACAGAGGATGGGTGGGGATCGTGGGGATCTGCGTAGAGAGGGCTTGGTGATAAATTGGATCTCTCTTGGCCCCAACACCTTCCCCAGGCGAGGAGGAGTCACGTGCTCCAGAGCTACGGATTACAGGAGGCTTAGAAAATTCCTAGGATACTCCCCACTGCCTTAAAACAGTCCTTGAATGACTAGGAGACAAAATACTATTAGCAGGTGACTTGAATGCTAAACGGACAGACTGGAGTAGTTTGACTAATAATTCTTCAGGGACAACTCTACTTCACCATTTTAACAATACATCCTCTCTCCATACATCCTCCTCCAACACCAACACATCTGAAAAATTCTGTTCCCCATGACATACTACATATTCTTCTATGCTCTTCTTCCATACACATTTCCACTCCAAATCCACTATTTTGAACTTGACTCAGGTCATCTTCTTATTCTATTTTTTCTTCACACGTCTTGTTACCACTTCTCTCATTCTCGCACGAATTTTCAAACCAATTGGTTTTACTTCCGCTCACGCCTTTCGTGCAAACTTCGAAAAATACCCACCGATCAGGAAATAATTTCCATAGAGAAAATAGACAAAATCATATTAAGAGAGGGTCACCCGAAATGTGGAAGTTAGTCAAACAATTCTCCTCCTCCTCATCAAAGCTTTCTGGGTTAATATAACTACCACAAACACATTGACTTACGATCCCTTGTCCAAGCCAAAGAAAATATGTGCAGAAATGCTTTACAATAGATTTTAGCCTCCCGATATCTGCCTCTCATCCTCCCCTCCCCCTTCTCCTTATGATGACATTGGCATGAAAACAACTATTGACGAAACATGGAACTATCTTCGACGTTTAAATACTCGAAAAGCTGCTGGCCCTGATGGGATCCTCGGCAGTCAACTAAAAAACTATCCGAAATTTGTTTCTCATATTCTTTCTGTTTTCAACTCTTGCATTTCTCTTCCCTACTTCCCATCTTCTTGGAAAAATTGCAAAAATTCTTCTTCTTCCCAAACCAAACAAAAATTCAAAATTTGCCGAAAACCATACACCTAACAGCATCCTTTCAGCGCTTGGGAAGCTTTTTGAAAAAATTATTATTAGTAAATTAAATAATTACCTTTTAGATAACAAAATTATAAATATAAACCAATTTGGCTTCAGAAAAGGTGTTTCAGCCTCAACACAGACTCTACGTCTAGCTCTCGAAATATTTTCTACTTTCAATTTCAAATGCTCTCTTCCTGCAATCTTTTTTGATTTCAGCATCGCATTTGATATAGGTAACCATGACCTCCTTCGCAAAACTTTTTCTGAACTCCCTGCTTCTTTTCATAATATTTTACGTAATTTCTTATTAAATAGAAAATTCTTTGTCTGGTTTCAAGGAAAGAAATCACAAACGTACAATATTAACGCTGGGGTCCCACAGGGCAGCATTTGGTCACCCATTCTGTTCTCCTTATATATCAATGATATTACGAGAACGCCAATGACTACCCAATACATTTATGCCGACGATGTAGCAATGACTGTAAAACTAAAAGAAATGAAAAATGCTTTACAAATATAACAAACGGCGACTGATAACTTAATAGACTGGACAAAACAAAATGGTATAACAATAAACACAAACAAATGCTAATCCATAATTTTCACATGAAAGACCTCACTAAAAGAACCTTTGACCGTGGACAATACACCAATACCATGGACGGATAACGTTAAATATCTGGGATTCACTTTCGACACAAGACTGCTTTGGACCAAACACTTAATAAACTCGGAAAAAAATTGTTTTCTTCCTGTTTTTATAAACCCCAAACTTGAAACAGATGTAAAACTCTTGATGTATAACACTTGTATCCGAAGTGAGGCTCTTTATGGTTGCGAGGTATGGATCGCTTCACATCCCTCCAATCAGGAGCCTCTCCAGATTGCAGAAAACCGCGCACTAAGGATTCTAACAAACTCGTCACGTTTTATAAGCAATTTAAAACTTCTAAAGAGCAAAATATTGTTCCACTAATGACTCTTATTCACTCGACAGCGAAAGACAGACTTACCAAATTATTCTCTGACCCACCAGACGTATTCTTACGGTACAGACAATATGCAGAACGCACAATCGTAACAATAAAACTAATTCCTACTGACGTACTTCAACTCGGACCCACTTATCCACCATAACAACAGTTACTACCAGATACCACAATTTTGCGATGTACATCCGTTCCAAGAAGTAATTAGCTCTTGTAAATTATTGAGTTATAGTCTTGAGTTAAAGTTTACAGAAATATGTCACAACATTAACAGACTGTACTAACAATTATTTTTATTATTTTATGTATTTTGTGATTGTGTAATTTTTTAAATGTGCAAAACGAAATTAATTATGACAAAAGAAATTATGAACTGCCCAACCCTAAAGAATAAATTTCAAATTTTTCTCTTTTTTTGGTTTACTTCTGAGTGACAAAACATCTCAAATATTTTTTACCCTTCTCATATTTTCCTTGAAAGCTTTTTGGCTAATCAAGGAAAAATAATTAATTCGAAAAAAGACGCGGTAAATACAATTGCTGATGAGCAAAAAATTTTTTTTGCTGGCAGTGGTAAATTAAGTCCAAACATAGTTTTCTCTTCTTTCTTAAAACAGTCACACAACAAGGTTCTCTCATAAATGTACGATTAGTGCTGGCAAAAAGAATGCAAAGAGAGAAGTGGCAACCAACACTCAGGGATGTGTAAGAAAAACATAAAATGTTTCATCGCGATTCTCCAATGCATAGCAATAATATTCTTTTTAGGTTTTTATTAAAAAACAAAAACACTACTGAACAAGCAACATGTATTCTTCAAAAATACTCCTTTTTACCTCATATTATTTGTTTTGATTTGCATACTTTCTTTATAACTTTCGTTGCGCAGCTTTACTAAAAAATAGTAAGAAAAATTGCTATTGAAAGAACATAGATGATAAAATTTGGGGTCATAAAAGAATGCTAGGAACACTAACAATTAAAAGTAACTTTCTTTCGGAATCATTAAAAGGACGTGTTTAATGTAAATGTATTTATACATGTAGTTCCTGTCAACAATTTAGAAGTAATTAAGGTCAGAGGAACTCGACTGCTGCCTTCATGCGGAATATTGTACTAATTTGGAAGAATGAAATCGTTCTTTCTATTTCGTTCAGGTAACTCTGGAAAACATTCGTGAGTAGTTTGATTGTGTTTTTCCTTTGCAATGTTGTTTCCAAATTCATGTATTGGGTGATATAATATGAAGATAAATTTTGCCAAAATGAACTGTTATCTTGTTTGTTTTTTAGATGAAGTCATAGTAATACTTTCACTCATGAATTTCTTTGGATTGTAATATAGATTAATTCATGTTGATAAAGGTGTTGAGTGATACTCTTGTAGCAACACTTTTCATTTTGCTATGTTGTACACAACTAAAATTCTGTGTGTTCAACCGTTGAAAGTAAGGCATAATTAGCCTTCGTCCATAGTATTTTTCCTTATTTCGCAGCTTCTCTTAACTTTATATGCTATTCAAATTTTCTCTTTACGAATGATTCATAAGGATTTCATGATTGATGAGAACATCTAAAATATTCATTGCTTCGCAGTCCCCTTCCATTAAACTGTTTTTCGTCTTACCTGCGCGACCTAGTTTTCTTAAACTATTGATTGTGCGTATTCTCAGGGGAAATTAAAGTATTAGGAATGTGAAGAAACTGTCTCTTTAATATTGTGGAGTGTTCCAGGTGGCGATCGATTAGAGATCGATTAGATTCTCTTTGTACTGAGAGAATGTAAAAAGAGAATGTCTGTCCTCCATTCTTTATACTAAATCTTTTGAGTATTTTACTACAATAGTTCTGATGTCCCAACATATGGGACGAAACGTAAGCTGTATGTAATACGAATAATATAACAACAGTCTCAAAATTTATTATTTTTCCTCATGGTCACTGTCCTTTACATTGTACTATTAATTTTATTTTCGCACACACACCGAAACGAGTTGAAAAGGTGCGATAAATGTAACCAATCCCTAAACATGAGTAATTTTGTCGAAAAGCTGTCTTTATTAAAAGTGTGCTTAGTAATTATATTATGGAAATTTAATAATCATCAATTTAAATATTTTATAAGTTTGATGGAGTGTTTCCATAATGAGTGAATTGTTGTCACTATTTTTCTCATTTGTTTGGTTGTACGGAGGGCGGGTTTACGTACTCGTGCCATAAAATGTATTAACCATAACTTTTGGGAAAATCTAAACGTCCTGGTACCGTTTCGTGCTAGCAGAAACTCGAATTATTTATGATCAACTTCTTTCGTCAATCAAGGAAGCATCTCCAATTCACTGTTTTATATTAATAAAATTCTACATTGAAATGAGTAGTGGTAAATTGAAAAGTGCGTTCATGTTTTCGATCAGGCCAACATACTTTTCCAGCAGATTATGTGGATATGCTCCAATATATTTTACGAAAAAATGTAGATGATGTTCTGGTATCAAGTTATTTTGTTTAGATAAATGAACTTCCCTGTACAAGATCTGCATATTAATAGCTCGATATGTCTAAATGTCTCTCGAACTATATTCGAATGAAAATGAGCTTGGTAACTTTAAACGATTTATATTTTTCTAAAGAAAGTTATTTAACAAATGCCCTCGTGTTATTGGAATACCCGGTATTATTATTTTCTGTCAGTTTTGCGCATAAAACACAAACAATAATTGACACATTAATCTATTTAGACAGATTGATTCTTAGTGATTCATCGTCTACGTATCATCAAACTTTCGTTATCAGCTTGTTATGTTCATAGAAATCTTCCTTGTTTTTTCTTCGATTCTAACACCTTTAGCGATCGCTGTAAAAATTCTTGGAAACTTTGATTGTTTCCTGGAGAATTCGTTTCCAATGAACTTCTCGTTCAGTGCGTTCCTTTGTGCATTTACCTTCTCGAGTGAGCTACTGTACATCTGTGAAACCTGCACAGCTATGTGCGCAGAAGCGGATTGCTTGGTCACTCGCCTTGCTGTTGTTGCCACCCGAGGGTGCCGCTGTGCGGGAAGTGCAGCTGCTGCGCATGCAGGCGTCCGGTTGCCATGCGGATGTCAACGCTGGAGTCTTCTTCACCATCAGGTTGTCATGTTTTGTGGCTGTTTTGGGCGCTGTAGCTTCCTGGCGATTTCATTTAATCCTTAACTTTTTCATTTTACTTAAGTAAAACACGCCCCCCCCCCTAATGGATATATGCTTGTTACAAGGTAGTTTCAACAAAGTGACTGGATGTCGTAAATTATATTTTAATCTTCTGTAATCAATTAGTTTTCGTTACAATTATTCTTACTTCACACTCTTACTCTCACAAAAGTGTTACAGTTTTAGCACATATTTCTAACATGCCACAAGAATTCAAGAAATCTTTTATTTATTTTTAACGCAAATATCTCTTTATTACTTATCTAATGCAAACTAATCATGAAAAATTAGCATTTATGTGTATCTAGATTTTACTTATCAAGAAAGACGTGGGTATCGGAAGTGTCGGGGGTGCCCTGTGAGCTCCGTCCTCGAAAGTGCTACAGCACTGAAACTCCGCAACCGCCACGAGACGCGAAGTAATGGCGGGTGCATATTGCGTTAAGATTTTTAGAAATTGTTTACACTTATTGTACTAAGAAAGTTATACTGAGATAAACAGGTAAATTTTGAAAAACAAGATCTTACTCAGATTGGCGTAAAATATTAAATAAATTTTAGGACCTTAATATTGACTGTTCACAGTATTTATTTTCATAATTCCTTTTGTACACTACGCCCATTTTTAAACATTGTAAAACGTCAATCTTCTGGTCATTAAATATGTTTGATTATTATAGATTTAAAATTGGATGTAAATAGTACAATAAAATGTCAAATTGTATGCAACCTTAAGATATATTACATAATTCCAATTTTTTTTAAAAGTACTTTATGATAAATGGGTGTTTTAAAAAGGGAGCCAGAAACGAGTACTCTGGCTGCGTAAGTTATATTAGTGAACAAATTCTACAAAGAAAATGTGTAACTATTATCATAACATTTCTTTATCATTTAATGAGACACAATTCAATACAATCTCTTGCAATTCCATATTACTGAATAATAAAGTATATCAAGGTCTTAAATACGATGTAAATATGATCTTCCCAATTCTCATATTGTATTTTAAAATTTAAATGTTTTAAATTGTTAGACGGAAGAGTAGACCTTAAGGTCTGAGTCTCGCCATAATAAAGGCACTTTATTATTATTATTATTATTCTTTGTTTTCTCAGATTATCCGGTTTTCTTTTCTTATATGAGGGGCCATTACTTTGGCAAACCTCATACCATGCTCTCTCATGTTCAACACAGTGCGAACCATTCTACATGTTTCCAGGATCACAGATTTTTGAACTCTTGGAACTATGCCCTTTGGTTCTAGACAAATCTTTTCTAAATATTTCTTCAAATTTCAGTTGATCAAATCAGTTGCTGTTATGACAATAGGGATAACATCTACTGACTTCAACCAGTACATCTCTTTATATTCAATCGACAGTGGAGTATACTTAGAAATTTTTTCAGATTCTGCCTTATTTATATTGTGCTCTGATGGATGTGTGACATCAATAAGTAGTGCCGTTCTTTCTTCTTTATCGTGTACAACACTATCAGGTCTATTGGATGCGATGGTTTTATCCGTAGGTGTAGGTATATCATAATACAATCTGTAAAGCTGATCCTCCATAGTAAGTAGAGCTTTGTATTGATAATATGGGCAGATTTTGTCTTTAGAGAGGAGACCTAATTTCAATGCTAGTTCTTGATGAACAATACTTGCAGTCAGGTTGTGTCGATGCATATATTCTGTGTTAGCAAGATTGGGGCATGCTGTAATTAAATGGTCAATTGTTTCTGAAGATTGATGATACATTCTACATTTATCAGAGATATTCTGTTTTTCTATCAACTTTTTGTAATTATTTGTTGCTAAAACCTGATCCTGGATGACGTGGATGAAACCCTCAGTCTCACCAAATAGAAACCTATCTCGTAGCCAACGCGTCGATGCGTCCTGCTTTCTCAAGGGAATGGGGAAATCTACCATGGAGAGATTTAGACTTTCATGCATGTATCCTGTCATTGATTGTGATAAATTTCGGCTGGAAGGTGTTATCTGCCAAATTCAGGGGGGAGTAGCCCTTATCGGCCACAACAATCGCATTGAATACTGATGACGTCTCCGACTTGAATAGGAAATACATCTTCATTACCGATATCTGTCTGTTGCACAAATTCTTCAGATCTAGCAGGCTCCTTCCACCTTCCTTCCTGGGAATATAAAGTCGTTCCACTGCCGACTTGGGATGATGCATTCTATGCTTTGTCAGTGTTGTGCGTACCGTGATGTTGAGATTATCAAGGTCTGTCTGCGACCAATGTATTATTCCAAAGGAGTATATCAAAACTGGTTGAAACAAGAGTTGATGGCTTTAAATTTGTTTTAGGCATAAAGCTTTGACTCTAAGATTTCTTGAAGGCGGCATCTGAAAATTTTCCCTACTTCTTGTTTGCTGGTTTTGCTGTCAGTTGTGCTTGTTGGAGTCCCAGGTATTTATATGTGGAGTGTTGATCCAAAGGCTGTATTGGATCTCCACTTCCAAAAAGATTGAAAGTTGATGGCACATCCTCACCTTCATGGCAGCGCATTTCTCCATTCCAAACTGCATTTGGATTATTATTATTATTTTCCGTTTAGGATCTCAGCTATTTCTGCTGGTCGTAGTGACGTACGGGCTACACCAAGTACACACACTCTGGATGATCCAAAAAATTTCTGACTATTTTTGATGTGTTGAGCAAAACAGCTTTGTGAAGTTGTACATAAATGATCTTACGCAATTTAAACATGCTAATACTATTGTGGAGGGAGAGAGGGATGATTCCTGTAGAGGACGTTACTACCGGTACTATGTAAACTCTCTCCATGTTCCATATCCTTTGTTTTTCTGCCTTAAGGTAACTGTATTTCTGATATTTTTCCTGAATTGTTTTCTGAAGTTTGTGAGTGTTTGGCACAGCTATGTCTATCAAATAAGTTGTCTTTGTTACTTGATCTTTTAGCACTGTGACTGGTCTGTTGTTATGAATTGTACGGTCCGTGATTATTGATCTGTCACAATATAATTTGAAGTTTGTTGATTCTAAAATATCAGCCGGCTTATATTTGTAATAAGGTGTGCTTTATTCTATAAGACAATACTTTAAAGCTAATGCTTGGTGAATTATGTTAGCCACCTGGTTATGGCGATGTAAATAATCAGTTTGTGCCAACATATTACAAGCTCCGGTTATAATTGTTTTAGAAGCAGTTCCACATATCATGCACTTATCATTTTCTATACGGGGACCTGTATAATATATATATATGTATATANGATGGCCATAACAAACCCTTCTGTTTCAGGAAAAAGCTCCCCTCGCCTAAGCCATGCGTTCGCCGCTTTCTTGTCGACATTGGGGTTGCTCAGGTCATGAGGGTGTCTTCCGTTGGGTGTCATGCTCGCCCATTCCAAAATTTTGTCTGCTTCTGTTGAAATTTTTTCATCATCTAAGTTTCTAGCTTCAAATAGGTTTAATGGAGTGTAATTGTTGTCTGAGCTGCAAATGCTGGTGTGTAGTGAGGATTCCTTCATCCGTTCATGAAAATAAGAATGAAGTTGAGCAATCTGCCTGTTGTGTAGGTTTTTTTATATCCATAATTCCTCTTCCGCCTTCATCTCTTGGAAGTGTCATTCATGATTTTGCGTGGTGTTTCCGATGGTTAATTAATTTTACCCGCAATTTTCCCTGCAGATTTTCTAAATCTGTGGTCGACCAAGATATTATCACAAATGAATAAGTTAAAATTGATATTACATATGTGTTTATGGCCTTTATCAAATTATTACTATTCAGCTCTGTTCTACAGATTTTCTCCAGTCTGCTGGTAAATTCCGATGTAAGAGTTCTCTTGTTTTCAATTATGTGCTATCATTTTTGATTGCTCTATTCCTAAATACTTTTAAATCTCAAATTCTGTCATTAGCTTAATTTTACCCAGCACTGTATCAACTTCCTAAGGGTTTACTAAATCTTTACGACTACTAAAGATTCTGCACTTTTCCAAGTCAAATTTCATATTAATATCCACTGAAAACTGTTCCACCAATTGTATTAATTGTTGAATCTTAATTGAGGATGAAGCATGTAGCTTCAAGTCATCCATGTACAGAAAATGGGATACCCGATGGCCATTTCGGTTATTGCCTATGCGATATCCGATGTTGGTACGATTCAGTAAACGGGACAAGGGATTCAATGCCAAGTATTATTATTATTATTATATTATTATTATTATTATTATTATTATTATTATTATTGAATTCTATCTGATCTAATTATTTGCTCTTACAGTATAAGAGACTCTATCCTCCATACACTTGCTTACGCTCAAGATATTTATTGTGATATTCAAGAACTGCAATCCTCACTTCCATGAATATTCCCTCAAGTTATGCCTTGTCCCCGTAATGGCCAATATACGATAGTTTTAGTCATAATTGCTGGTAGCAAGTGTCTGTAGCATGCCGAGAGCAGGAATCGAGAAGTATATCGATACTTATGGGAAGTAATCACTTGATCATGGAGACTCCTGGAGACTCGTGTTTTCCGTGCGAAGACGATCGTCATTTCAAGTCCACCTGCCGATCGTGAAGAGCTTCGTTACTCCCTACCGAAGGACCAGAGTGAATCGCAGACCGCTTTCACGAGAAAATCATCATGTGAGTCAGATCTATATTCCTGAGTGAAAGAACAAAAACTAATTAAGTAACGACGAGCGACGAACGAATAGTGAATCACGAATTCTTTCATTTAGGAGATTTTTAACGAATATTATTAGCTTTCATTTTGAGGTCTTTGAATAATCATCTTTAACTTCTCTTTATATATTACCCCATGAAACTTACTCTTCTTTTGAGGGAATGAACATTATTAATTTCTTCCTTTTTGTGATTGTTAATATTGTAATTAATGAAGTAAATACTTGCCCTGTCAGAAATTGTTAACAGGGGCAGGTAAGTGCATTTTTCTTACAAATTTTTTATCGGTTGTTACAGAAAATACTCCGGATATGATGTTAATTTCAGGATATGAAGTTATGTTCACCATTATTTAGCTCAAATTTAAAAGTATTTATGAATTTCCTTTTTTTATATTTCCGAACGGCTCAAAGTGGATAATAAGATGTATTATTAATATATTAATTGAAAAAGGTGATGTTGGTATTTTTATGATATCGATATTTTTTGAAATACATATGCTGTTTCACTGGACCATCGATTCGACTAGTACTTTAGGTGTTTTAGCTTAATTAAGAAGAATATTCCGTCAACGTTATCAAATCAAGGTATGTGTTATCGATTCAAACTTTATTACATTATCGCAGCTTTCAGCATAATTAATAAATGTGGTTTATCGTTTGCTTTTGTTTCTTACTCGACAAGTTACTGCAATGACTAAATTTTATTGTTGTGTCAGGTTTATCTTATCACATCATTATCAATATTTTGCTGTGCGACTGCTTGTCTTCAGAGCAATTTATTCTTTGGGAAGTTCAATGCTGAATGATGTACTTTAATAATTGAGCATAATAATAATAATTGAGCATAGAAAGTGCTTCATAAATGTAGAAGATGACAGTAGACAAGAATTGTGCGAAGATGAGCGAAGAGATGTTTGTGGCAAGTGTCATCTTCTCTGTGAGTCCTGTTTATTGGACCAGTCGCATCTTGGGTTATGGACCTGTACATCTTGTCTCTCGATCGAGAATGGGACGCAGATTCATGCATGTTTTATTAGATCTCTCTTTCAGTATAATTGTGATATGTATTACTGCCAAAACGTTAAAACGCATGGCAATGAAATTAAGCAAAGATATCTTTAAGAGTGAGGAGAAATTACTTTATTTTTATACAACATTAGCTCAAGGGCAGTTGTATGAAATATATAAGATTGTAGCTCTGACAGGTTTATTAACATATGGACCCAAGGTTCAGCGACTTATTAATAAGCTCGCTAACATAGATTCAGAATTATTCATTGATGTTTTGCCTGTACATCGGAAAACGTTTCTTTCAAGTCTTTTAGTGTGTGTGGTCTTGTTTATGGCAAACTCCTACTCATTTTGGTTTTATTTGACACATCTTCTTCCAGGGGAAGATTTTCTTGATGCTTTGTCTAGAATTTTAGGAACTGTGGGAGCTCAGATTTTTATAATCCAAGAAAATGGTTTTCTTTATCTTCTGAGACATCGCTTTGTGATTATTAGTAAAAAATTGGAGGCCACTCATTATGAAATCAGCAATTACTCTAAAAAGGCACTTCCTGAAACAAACGAAATCCATATTTTGACCCCGAGTTTGTATCGCTTAAGAAAAGTTCATTTTAATCTTATGGAAACCATACCTATTGTAAATTCAATATATGGACTTGTAATATTTTCAGACTTCAGCTTCGCATATTTTTCTCTCGCGGTGGCATTGGGACAACTCTCCTTTACAGTCCGGCACTATACGTTGTTGAGAAATTCGTTAAACGCCGGCATCGTAGTTAATATGTGCATCGCTATCATCGTATTGGTGCTGCAGCCGTTGTGTGTTTGCGGAGCATGTGAGGTGCTGCGAGCTTCTGCTGACCGCGTGAAGGAACGCGCAGACGATCTCCTGATGGTACTTCCGCCGAAGAGCACTGCTTCACGAGAAGTAAATTTGCTGCGCCTGCATGCTTCGGGTTGTCCAGTAGCAATTTCAGCTTGTGGATTTTTCAAAGTCGGACTGTCACTAATTCTAGGTACATTGATTGTGTCTTCACAACTATGTGTATTCGCATTCATGTGATTATGAATGTATAAACTATGCAAATAATACAGATCACGAAGTAAAAATATAGCGTACAAAAGAAGACAGTGATGATAGTCTGATAAGTGATGAAAGCAACTAAAAGTAGTAATTAACTTTCACTGAAGTTCAGCGAACATTTCTAGTTCTTCATTATATGATGTGTGTGCGTGTCTCATTTTAATGTAGCGCATTTTATTTAAACATTTTATTGAGGTTTGCATGAAATATTTATAGCATTAACGTGTGCCATTTTTGTCAATTTTTTCTCCAATCCTTTGATGTATCGGCGAGTAGTTAATAAATATTTATCACATTGTCATTTTCAAATAAAATATTATATAACTACCGTACATATGAGCATGCTATAAATTTCTCTCCGGTTATTATAATTTTATAATCGAAAGAAAATGGGCTAATTCTTGTCAAGTTTCCTAAGTAAAATATAGAACTGTTCTGAAGATATTCATTTTTAAAAGTTAGTAAGGTGCTGTGTTATCTGTGAATTGTTAAAACAATATGTTCAAAACTATTTAACATTAATGAATTCTCATCGTTTGGGAAAAAAAATCAGTAAATTACCTGCACATTTAAGAATGTCAAGAAAATAGATATAATGTTAATTCCTGAATCCTAATTTACTGATTTGATTTTTTGGTATAGGGGTGTAGCGATGTCGGGTGTACTGCAAGGTGAACTGTTGAATTATGTTGAACCCAAGATCTTAACCCAACCCAAGTTTTTCTCTACCGGCTGGAGAGAGATGAAATTGCTATGAAGGTGTTGACGAAAAGACAGTGAACCATTGTCTACATCGGTCCCTTCTTGTACTCGTTTGTAGATTTAATCAAACTTATTGTTCTTGAGGAAGCCATTATTTGTCATTGTATTGGTAAATGTGTTCGGAATACTAGACTGTAGAATTCTTTCTAACATCAATATTCATGAAATAAATATGGAACATCAGTATTTGCTCTAAAAGTTAAGTTATCAATTCAAATTTAAGGTTGGAATGTGATTAGTCTTAGATATCACTTTTGGTCTTCCCATAGCTAAGTTTCAAAATCTTTTTGGATAGTAAGTGAATTCAATTTTCAGTGAAGTTTGTGCCTTAACTCTCCAACCCTCTCACTTCCATCACTGTACCTTTACAGGTCTAATATTCGAGTCATCGAGTATCGGATTCACATCTAGTTCCATCGGTAAATCAAACGATTTCCCAGTTTAAGATCTGTCCCAGATGCACTGAATGTAGTGCCACTGATGCATACTTGGTCTCACTTCGATTATTTTTGGCGAACTTAAATCAGTAAAGGTGGACATCCCTCGTACGGTATTTGCTTATAATAATTTGTAAATAAGAAATTGTTATGATAATGATAATCATATACATTAATACGCAAATATCCCCAAGGTTTTTCGTTCCGTAACCGGACGGATTACGTTAGAGCTTTAAAATGTGTGTTTGAGATTTCCTATTCTTTCATCTTTCATTTTCCGTATCCGAGATAACATGATTTTTTTTTTTTTAAAATAAATAAATAAATTTATTGTCAAAAAACAGTACAAACTGCGTATGACCACGTGGAGGGAAAAAAAACAACTAAATTACTCTCCGGAAGCAATTAAAAATTACATCAATATAAGAAGCTACTTGAATCATTTTTTTTAAAGAATGCCGTTTAAAAACTGAGAACGCTGACGCGCGTAACGAAGTTGGCATGAACTAGAGCACTATAAGAATATGTATTCTCATACCGCCATTTTGGTTCAAACCTCTCCTCATGCATGTTATGAGTTCCATGAAAACGCAACGACATCAACTTTACCTCGGATTATGTTTTCAGAAAAAAGTAGCAGTTATTGATATAACTAATAAAGTTAATAAAGAATCCTTTCATTTTTATACGTGCTTTCGTGTTCGTGAATACATGCACATAGGATAAAAACGCCAAATTATAACTCCAGTTAATATGTTTCACTTCGAATTTACAATTCAAGAACTTGATTTACTCGTCCATACAACGGGAAATTAAAAAAATAATTGAATCCTGTTAATACTTCAAAACGTTAACAAAGTAAATGATACGTTCATTAATGTGCTGATAAAGGCTTGCATTCTGTGTTTACGTATATGTCGGCCATATTGTTAACTGATGTCAACATCTAGGTTGGAACCAAAATTGCGGCATGAGAATACTTATACATATAGTGTCTTAGTATCAACAATATTCGTTGTGAATTATGCGTGAGTTACGTGATGCTCCATTGTGCATAATCATATAATATTCATAACTGTTCTGATATCCTGTTTGCATTGTTTATGCCAAATATGAAACTGGGTGAAGCTTGTCTTCAGTTAGATGATGGGGCAAAGTAATATCTGCAATGTGCCCAGGTAAATAAAATAGTCTTGAAAATAGCGTCTGTCACCTGCGTCCCTACCAGCCGAATAACACAGTTCGAGCAACTTATCTGTCAGGTAAGGGTATATTGTCTTTTACCACGCTCTATATCTAGCTCCGTCATCGGAGAGGTAATTTTAACCGGGCGATAGGTGAGCGGATAAGCATTGTTGGGGTGAGTGAACTTCGAATATGGACGCCGTAGAGGTTGCCAATAACCTAATTTTTGAAAAACTGGAAAAAAGGTTGTTAGTTTCATTTTTGTATTACATCAATTATCTAATTATTTGAAAAAGAAAAGTTGTTACTGTAAGTATAAAAATAAGTATAGAAAATTACTCTCAAATCACTAAAGAGAAATAGAAATTAACACTCAGGTATTTAAAGAATATGAAATGTCTTTTTGTTATGGTCATGTCACACAAGGTATATAACTTGGATGAAAAAAAAAATAATTTGATAAATATTTGATGTTTTAGTATTGTCATTTTGGGAATTTTAATATTGGGTTCTTTTCTTGATTATTTTTCAGTTAAAGTTTCCTACGTTTTCAGTCCACTCCTCGATGAAACAAAAATGATATTTGCATGGCAGTATCTGGTGTTTTGTAAACAAATCGTGTCGCTACCCCCTACGTTCTCATCTTTCGTAAGCATTCCATTGTTCATTCTCGCGAATGTAGCAACGTCGAACGAATTGCTATCGAGAGCTACCCTACTCGATAGATAAGTGTGGTAAAGGCGCAAGATCTATGATGGCTGGAACAGAAGGGACATGATTGTAGCTTGCTATTGTTAGCTTATTTACATGGTGAGCCTTAGGAAGGTTGGAGGGTGGGGAGCTATGGTAAGGGATGTAGACCGGTTAGTCGGTTTTACAAACAACGAGGCTCATAGAAAGATATATCGATCGGTTAGAGAAAACTCGGTTAGTTGCTCGCTCGGCAAGTACCCGACAAATAGTTAAAGAACACTTCATCATAGTATCGAACATAATGTTAGTTTCATTTAATTTTCCGAGCGAGTACTTTGCAAAGGTTTCGATAGTAATAATATAATGACAATTGTGATAATTAGTTTAAATCATTTATACATTCACTATCATCTTTAGTTTAAGCATTTTCTTCCAGAATATTTACTTTTTAAAAATATTTGCTAAAATTTGTTTTTCAAAAGTTGAAGTGTTCCGGTTAGTACATTGGCCAAGGAAAACCTACCTATTTGTCAAGGTGATACACTTTTCTATTATTTCGCACACATATATATTCTTCTTCTATTCATTGAGTGACCAAAGCGTATAGTTCTTCGTATATTGGGATAAATGATAAGAAGATTGAATGAAACGATTTCAAGTGAGATTAATGCGACTTTTCTCACGATCTAAAGATCATGTTGAATCTGTCATTCCGTTTGAGGATTATTTTAACATGAAAATCACACGTTTCCTCCGGGACTTTTATGCTGTGATATTTACGCCGGGTAATATTATAGTTGACATTTTTTCAAACGCAATCGCGGTTTCATTATCATTTGCGCGAACCAAATATTATTTCCTCTCTTTCAGCTTTACTAAGATGGTTTAGTGAAAACTGTTTCATTTTGATTCTTCAGTTGACACCGCTAATTTCAGAGGCGAGCTCTAAGACAAATAACTTTTAATAGTTTCATAAGATAAGAAAGAAAACTATAAGCTGCTGAAATGACATACCCTACAAAAATTTTCGAATCATGTAACTGACAAAGAAAGTGTATTTTTTATTTGACCTCTAATTAAAATCGGGTTACGAGATAGAAGGTTCCTTTTCTAGAATTTACCTTTTCTTTTACATGTGTAATAAAATCTCACCGAATATTTGAAAATATCTGGAGCTCTTTAGAACATCCTGCAAATAAAATGCTCTGAAATATATATTTTTTATTCTCTAATCAGTGAGATTCGCGCTACACGTGCGTACATGCATACATGCTCAATGTAATACAATCAAAAAATGTCTGATAACAATGTCATACTTACAAGATAATATGATACTTATATGTTATAAAGAATGCATTCATTTATATACAAATAATGTACAAACAATTAAGATTTATAACTTATCTCTATTAAGATGTTTATTATAAATACCATTGATTTTACATGTTCTATTTTGCCTCTTCACCGTTTGCAGAAATAAGTATGGAAAGCAGAATCTTTAAATAACTTTGAAAGCCCTCATTTTGTCGAACACGGCTTCAACAGAGTGCAAACGGACGCGTGGGTGTGCGTTGTCACTCGTCGCTTCCTACCTGGAATCTGCGCCGAGTTAGATCGTCTTTGACTTGTGCGGTGTGACTTCCTCTCCCTAACAGTAAGTTCGCCCCAGGAACATCCCCCTCAACATCACCGGCGTCGCCACCCTTTCCTTGTTCTGCGCCTGTACCTGCTCGCGCTCCGCCCCAGTCAGAAGAGTGTCCAAAATCAGATAACTGGAATAGGATTGGGAATGGGAACTCCTGAATGTAAAATCGTGAACTGTGCCATGCTGTTTGGATAAGATTCCGTCTCTATCGACGATGTTATTGATGACGAAGATATAATACGCGAATCAAATTAGTATGTTTAGAATAAACTAAACTAAAGTTTTCAAGTGCATGTGTCAATATTCCATTAATATTCATTAAGAAATGAGTTGAAAAATATTTAATCCATACACTGCCGATAAAATAATTATGAAAATAAATACTTTACTAAATTTTTATTCTGCGTAATGATTATTTATATTAGTACATTTTTTTGCTTGGAAAATGAAAATGAAAATGAGTGGAACTGTGTGTATTTGGTTACTTTAGTTGTTTTTATTCATTACATATTTTCTTCCATCAATGTCCAGCATTGTTTATCTGTTCAAGAAGTACTATAACTTGCTTTTGGGTTTGGTAGCTTGTATGAGTGTTGAAAAAAGGTATAATCATTTTATTTTAGTGTAAGTTATCTCTTGTATCGAAATGACAATATTTTTGTCTACTATCATATTAATACTTTTAACCTTTCAAGTAGACGTACATTTTAATTTCAGTTACGACTTTTTGACAGTTATTTTGGTCATCAAGTGAATGTCTATCAAATAAATAACTTATCCTGACCACATAACGCAAACATGTATAAACTAAAACAAATTAATTTCTTAACAAAAACAATTCTTCTTAATTCCTTAATAAAACAAAAATTAATAAACAAACCATCAAGAATTACTGAACAATTATAAATTTTAGATAACGTATCTGAATAGATTTGCCAATCTTAGTTATATCTTTGTGTCAATGACACTCTTACAAGTCGATTAATAGGAAATGAGACTAATTGGTAGTACTTGTTTTTATTAAAAAAATTACATGTAGCTTTTCCGTACATTTCCATAGAAAGCACAGTGACCTGAATTGCTGCTTGTGACCTGTCCCGGGGTTTTTTGTGAATAGAACTTCTTAGAGGGTAGTCGTTAATAAATGCGAACTTTCTCTGCATTAAAACTACATATATTTTCATTACGACGACTTCATTCAAATATCCCCAATATCTGTCGGATGGAGTTATTAAATTAAAGGCGTACAGTATTCTAGAATAAAGCGTCTTGTTTGCATAATAGTCTGAAAGAGGTAACCTCTTGTCTGCCAGTCACGTAAAATATGCATAACATTGGATATTCCAAGATTCAATTCTGAATTGTTTTCTTGCTTACAATTTAAATAGTAGTAAAATGCATAAAAAGAAAAGTGTGTTTTTATAAATCCATGTTTACTATTAAAATTTTTCTTCGTTCTATTAGCACATTACTTTTGTTCAGTTCATTTGTTTGTTAGATCATGAAAATTTGTCGGCTGTGTGTGTGCAAACGAAATAACCGCTCGAGTGTAATTTATGTCATCTCAAGTTTTATGGCACCTCGTAATCAAGTCTCCTGTACAGCCCTGGCTGTTACGTTATTAGCGTGTGGTGGCAGCGGTGGTGGTACTCCTTTGGATGGAAAGGGGAAGAACCCTGCGGACAGGCGGCATTGTCTACAAAGTTGATCGTGGCGCCAGCAGGGGTGACTCCACAAAGTGCGCCACGTTGGCAGCACTGAACTGCTTCCTGGAGACACCTTTCTCCTCACCTTCCAAGACGCTCTGATGAAGGGTATGAGGGAGAAACAAGGAGAGAGAGGACTGTGTCTGACGGTTGGAGGCACAGTGGTCACTACGGCAGAATTGCAACGTGCATGTCTTCACTCTTTGATTGATTGATTTATGATTTTGTCTTTTTGATATAGAATGACGTTTTTATGCACAATAACTACCTGAAAATGTCCACTATTTCTATATGAATTAGCATACTAAATAAGAACTCTTTGTGCTCTCATTCGCGCAAGTGTAATTAGAAATAAACTGTCGTCACTCCGGGCTACTTATTTTTGTGAGAATGATTTCTGTCAGTGTTCAATCTGTTCACCTAGGATAGAATGAATACTGTAGTGGTATGTTTTTGGATTTGGCCATGTGAGGTCACTCGTTCTCATTCCCATGATTAAACTCTCAAGAGCGTGGAACTATCAACCAAAGACTCAGTTAAGCAGGTGAAAATATTAATTGGGGGGATATTTTAATCTTTCCTCCACATGATCTTTATATTTCGCGTTTTATGGATGTTTGCACGCCATATCCATGATGCTATCGACACCTCGTCTATTGTCACCATCACATCACCTGCACCGTCACCCCTGCCAACACAATTATTGTCACCATTTCGGTTCCACTACCCCTGCTACCGTGGTTACCGTCGTTGTCTCTACTTCCTCCGCAAATGGCCAAGCCGTTCGTCCGTCCCTCGCGTCTTTACAGCCACCGGGCCAAGCGCTAACTGAGTTATATCCTGAGAGAGCGCACGTCTGCCCCACGGCTCATTTCTCACACCTCCGTGTTGCGACCGCGTCTCCATCAGCTTCTGTGTTACCGTCGTTTTGCCCACACTCCATCCCTCCCCACTCCACTCCCTTTGAAGACAAAGTCTACTTCTACTGTCGTTGTTCACTTGATCAACAATCATAAGAGCACGCACCTTGGCTATTGGCGTTGCTGTATCAATGCTTGTTTAGATTCATATTACACATGAAAAATTCTTCAAATAAAATGTATCTCTAGAACTATCAACAATTCTCCTGAAATATGAACGGATCAATATCAGTTCTACTGAACATTTATTTGGATACACATCTATTTTGACTGTCTACGTTTGAATACTCCTTACGGAAACTGTGATTGAATACTAAAGGATTAAAATAATTTCTCATTATATCTTTTCAATTAATTACTGTCGAAACGTTATTACTATTTAGAATGACAGTTATAATTTTTTCTTCTCCACTTTTACTATATTAGCTTCCTCCAGGATAAGATTTAGAACGTCCAATAATATTATAGAAGGTATGAAACTTGAATAAACGTTACCCATATTCCAAATAGCACTTTGCATCGATGTACGATGTACGATGTACGAGGAGCACAAGTTTTCATGTGGTCGGTTCATTGTTTACTGTTTTTATGGCAAAGGAAAGGTAAGTTTCTTATATTTTCGTACGAAATACTCCTGACCTAAAACAAAATAGACAGGGTGGTCACGATTAACTAAAGTAAATAAATAAAACTATTTAAATTGTAATGTTTTGTGGCATAGATGGTAAGAGGAGACCAGGCTTTGTTACAGGTTCATCAATGTCTATTTCAGTCTGAATTTTAGTCGGTTTGATCGTTCTTTCTGAATGTTACCCCGCACAACTGACAGGAGAAATGAAACGAAGACGGAGAACGGAAGGAACGAATGGGTAAAACCTATTTGGTTCACTTTTTATAATTCCAATAAGTGAACAGGTGCCATACATAATGAGTCAGTCTCAGTATTAAGATTGTCTTTCAAGTGTTTATTTCTTTCATGTTGTGCATGATAGTTTTTCAGGAACTGTATTCACATTTACTGTGTCGCATGACTCACATAATTTTTTTAAACTTTTTAATATCTTTTTAAATATTTTCGTATCTGATGTACATTTTTATCAAAAGTCGAAACGTTGTAATGTTTTAGTGTAATATGTAATGTAATCAGTAAAATTTAGTGTAATCAGTAAAATATACGATGCGTCTGGTCAATTGGGTCGTTATTATATTCATTGTTATTAGGTATCCAGACGGCTTTATGATGTATCAGATTGATTTGCATTTTATCGTACAATCATACTTATAGCTACTTTTCGTTAATCAACGTCTCCAAAGTGACCCGATTGCTCCTCCTTTGTTCAGTAGCATTTTCATTGTTGACGCTGTGCTGATGACTTCTCAACGTAGAATATGCGGGTTCTCTAATCTTGGGGCGCGATTCCAACACTCCCCCTTTCCCCACTTGACCTTAGAGGCTATTCTGTTTCCGCGAGCGACGTTGTTCACCAGACCAACTCACCACTGGTGAAGGAAGGGGGTGAGAGTGCAGACATCCTGGAAGAGCTGTGAAAGCACTGAAAGCACCCTGGGTCAATGCTGATTTTCTAAATATTCGCGCTCTGATTCTAGCGAGTAAGGATCTCAAGAGGTGCGATTCTTGGAGAGAGGATTGTTTAATTAAGAGTATGGTCGCAATGAAACGTTTTTGATTCTTGATTGCATTAAATGGCCGCTTATGTAAGGAATACAGAAGCAACCCCAAAAGAACATTTCTACTCTATGATATTGAGGTCATACTCAAAATACTCGATACCATAGATATCGTGTTGCATATATCAAAGGGGCGAACAAGTTGTTATAATAGTATATGAAAATGAAACTTGAACAAATTATAAAGAAATGTATCAAGAAATTACGTGTGGAAGAAGCAACCACTTAATTAAGCTGTGAATTTTATTTAAAATTAAGTGAAGATATCATGTATATTGTTAAGTTTTATAGTATCTTGAGATTCGGAAAATGAATCACACAAATAATATAAGTTCGTTACGTTAATGTAGTAAAGAGTTTAGATACAATTTAATTTGATTCCACATCAATTTTTTTGCATCATTCACATAAGAATTTTACAGTTTGGGTAAGACAAATATTTCAGTTTACGTAGCGTCAAAGCAAATTGCAATATAAAGTTTCACCAAGGATCAATTCAAATTAAACTAAAAAATTCTCATGGAAAGTAATAAAGCATTTTAAATTATGTTCGTTCCACGTACTGACGAAGAAGATAGAATTAAGCGTCATTTAATAAAACGAGCGCTGTTGTCTGGAGGACCGAGTTCAAATCCTAGTGAATTCGTGGGACACATTTTCATATCTCCCAGGGCTACTCATACCGCAGTAGAATGAGGACCGGATCTGTTCGTGGGGTTTAAGAGATTGGAGAGGGATGCTGGCTACGTCTCCGCCTCGAACCGAGACTAAGACATGGCGGATTTTCACATTCCGTGAACCCCCTCAGTACATCATTGTGGTAGTTGACGAAACATTTTGCAAATTTTGATCCGGAAAAGAAATTCCTGGAACAAACAAATCGCAGTAGATTTTTGTATACAGAAAATAGGGCAGGGAAAAACAGGGAGAATGAAAAAGTAAATAATTCATATCGCAGTATAGTCAATATTCCCTATTTTCTTATCATGATTCTTTCCACGTATTTAAGGCCATTCGAAAGTACATTATGATAACCCCAACGTGCTATATTTCAAAGCGAATCCAAATAGGTAAGAAAATGTTAAAGGACCCAAGGAAGGTGCACATCACCTGAGAGAGGTGATTTCATGTCAGCAACTTTCCTGACTCAAATACGAAGGTATGTAGTAATCTTGAAGATAAAACCAAAAGTGCCACAAATCTAATCCTAGCAACCATCTGGACACCTCTCTCCAACAATTACGCAGTCTTCCGTGAACTCCAGCTCTTCAATGAAGCTATCGTACGGAAAGCCCTGTCTAAGCTGCGATATACTAATAAGGCGTTAACTTAATCTGGTTACCACGGCGCTCCAATCCTCTTTAACACCTTGGAAGAGCCCTCACTGGCAGTTCGGTATCCCATTGGGCTTACTTCTACCTCCCTTTCCTTTCTTGTGGCATCGGCTAGAATTTTAGGGTTAATATTGCACCTCATCATACCCATCTTTATAAATATTTATTCACTTTTATTCAACTTCAAAAATGATTTTATTATTCATGATAAAAATTTTACTATGTGCATTTATCAAAGTAAGAAATGATATAAATTATTTCCATGAAATCTAGTTACCATATTTCATTTATTTCTCCCTTTTATTTGTATTTCTTTTATATATATATATATA
>NNCF01128207.1:51612-96621 GCA_002313205.1 Laupala kohalensis | reverse complement strand
TATATATATTGTTTTTTGCTTCAGTCGAATGGTTTCTTTTTTCTAAATTATAATGATATTGGGACTGTTTATCCATTCTCTGTAATTTCTGGTTTCTCTGTTCTTGCACTATGTGTGAACACAAATATCGTTTCCCATGAAGTATCTATTTAATCTTATTGACCACTTACCTTTCTTCTTTTCTTTCCTTCTCTTCCCTAACACCTTTATCATGTTCCCACTCCCCGTGGAAAGCATCTCCGGGCAGCACTCCCTGGGAAATTCCCACCTCTTAGAATGGACCCTACATTAATTGAATTATCAGGGAGGTGGCGTCGTAACGGGCCCTTCGTCGACCCTCTCACCCCTCAGTCCGCTTCCTTCATTATCCCTTGGACCCTCCGTGAGCGAGTTCCATCTCATAACTGCTCTGCTCCACCAACTGCCCCCTTTGTCACCTCTTCTCACCTTGTCTTCTCTTTCTCTTTATCCCCGGTTGCGGCTGCACCTCTATAATTTCTCGGTGCAAGATAAGAACCCCGCCTCCATCTCCTCTTGCCCCCACAGCAGCTGAGAATATTGTATTGTCTTACTTCCGCTCCGAGGATTTCGTAATAGTCGACGATAGAATGAATGTTGCGTTGCACATAATCGTATTTGCCATTTCAGCAATTCTCGGGTGTTCAATTTGGACGTTCGCCGTGCAAAGGCTCAGAGAACCTTGATGACGGTGCAAGTGTAGTGAGGACAGATAGACGTCGTATTGAAGATGACGGCAAGTGTTTCGAGGACACAAGGTATATTGAGGACTGCCAATGAATATTGAATGACGATAAGTTGGTGGTTTTATTAGTGAACGGGATGTGTGCAAGGATAAGTTCGTTTATGAGATGTCTTATTGGAGATATGAGGATAATGATGAAAATACTTCGAATCATGTGCAGAAAGTTTAAAAATCAGACTATAAGATGGATTTTGCACTTTTTCTATTTCTTTTTGTTCATATGCAATGGAACACTATAAGTGGTAACGATGATGTTTCGTTTGATTATTTTGTATACAGAAATCTTTTCTTCCCTTGACAATCGTCGTTTCCTTAGATCCATATGGTGATGACTTCGACGACCTCTGATCGTGAAAGAGATTTCGTTGAGAACTGTGAAGGTGGGGAATATAACCGACTGAGGACGGTGGCAAGTGGGATGCAAAGGCGTGATAACGCGTGGCCTTGTGGTCTGCGGTGACCTTTCTCTGCGACGTGGCTAACTGAATTTATGGACTTGGTATTTTTGGAACGGCTGCCTCCGCGCATTTGCATGCACGTGCGAGGGCGTTGTGACTTCTGTTCATGTCCCACGTGTGACAGGAGGGTTTACGCTGGATGTGAGTGTCGAGTGATTTGCTGCATTTCAACGGCAAGTCACATGGATCTTACGTGGAATAAGCAGTTTACTGATTTAATGAAAAATATTTTTTTAAATATAAATAACGGAAATGACAAATCCTGTTTTTATTACCTTTCTTTCTCCTAAAATGTAGAAATCTTGGTACTTAATTTTCGTATTGTGTCTTATGTTCAGAAACATTTGCAACGTTATATGTGAGTTAGCAGTGGCGTCGATTGGGCGGAGGTGGGGGTAGCCTCCCCCATTTTTTAAAGGAAAGATAACAATTTCATTTTAACCGTTTAAAAATGGGAATTATAAAAAACATTTCACCATCCTTGATGTGGTAATCACTAATTGTCTTTCCTTTGATTTATTTCATTATTTAAATCAAACTTAGAGGATACAGAAAAAGACATGATAATGAAGATTATTAATTTTTTGTCCCCCTCCGCCCAATCACATACACATTTGATTTCCAATCGCCGCTACTGTGAGTTAGGAACCTAACTCGCCTAAGCATATACATTAAAGTAAACAAGTTTTTTAAAAATGTGATAGAATTAGGGATGTGTTGATTTCATATGGAGGAATGAACCCTTTATTGTAAAATACCTATTAGAAAAAGACGTAAGAGAAAACGTTGTGTCCGGCATACTCGCGAAGAAGGGTGTAATGACGGTTCTGACGCTGGAAAAGAAGGAAACGGATTCTTATAATTATTATAGCTTACTGCACTAAATCTAGAATATTTTAAGATTCTCAAGACTTTTTGAAAGTTTTTGATCGTGTTGCACAATAAAGACGTACACAACACACTCTTAGGTTCTTTCATAGGTAGGTCTATAAAACTTAAAGCAAGCGTTGTACTTATGACATGAACACTCAAGAAGAAATGAAAGCTTTAATAGAATTTAAGTGTGAATATTTAAGTTATTTAGTCTTAAATAAAGCACTTTGTTTTATTGTTCTGTGGCCGTTCGTAGGAAGGAACAAAAAAATTTAATTCTATTTTTCATTTGTTCTTCCATCATGCAATATATTGACAATCATGATAACAAATTTTTCAGAACGTTAGGTTTTTAAATATATCCCGAAGTTAAAATATGGATCGGCAAGAAAAAGGATATTTGTAAAGATGCATGTTCGTTATTAACAATTTAAGGAGTATCACACCATTCTTGACAGCAAGCCGCTAATCCCATTGACCCACCGGTTCTGTACGCGAAAAGCATTGTACACGGATTTCTCTATATTAATTATAAACTGCTCTTCGTGATACTGCCGGGACATATCCGAGAAAGGGCAAATAATACTTCGTAATGTCTAATTTTTTCAAAAATGCATGTGTTATATATTACATGTCAAGATTTCCGTCACTTGTTAAAGAATAGAAAATAGGTTGTTAAATTATGTAATTATCTATTTGTCTATTACAATAAAGAACGTAAATTTTGTCACTAACTAATACTGATTTCAGGGCTTCTGAATCTCGTGTTATTTTGACATAAGCTTTGAAATTGGCGCGTGACATACCTTGAGCAAGATAAACATTTTGAAATGATTATATTTTACAACAAATGATCGTTGTATAAAGGCAATTTTTAATTGTATTTATCTAAAATTTTCCGATAAATATCCCTGGTAAATGATGTTTGAACTGTCTATTCATCCCTTTATATTAACAGTTGAGAAACAAGGAATTATTATTTTTCACAAAAAAATATTGATGATCATGAATTATTTTATGATTTGTTGCGTGACTGGGGTGGTATCAACGCCATAAATAATACTGAGCGAGAGAGTACGTTATTGTTTCCCCTTGAGAACTAAATGATTGACGTTTTCAGCAGTCGGAGAAATTCTTTGTTAAAGGGTCATGAGTGAGCGTGAGTCTACCGACCAGCGAAGAGAACATGACTTCGGAGGAGTAGCCATTCTGCCGTTTGTAGAAGAATCGTTGGCTAATGCCAGTATTACATTCACCAAAGATATAACGGCGTGTTTTCTCATCGAGAACATTTAGCGTAGACACATGATCATAGTTCAACTATAATAAAAGCTTGTGCATAACACGGTCGT
Source organism: Laupala kohalensis (assembly GCA_002313205.1). Lineage (NCBI taxonomy): Eukaryota > Metazoa > Arthropoda > Insecta > Orthoptera > Trigonidiidae > Laupala > Laupala kohalensis. Next base: position 93,175 of record NNCF01128207.1, on the reverse strand, counting down.
ATTTTACATCAAAGATTTTTAATAATCTATGTCTAGGTCTACATCATAGATATATGATCCTGTAATACAGGTATAACTAAGTGGGTGGAACTAATTTTGTAAAGGTATGAAATGTATACTATTATTGAAAGTTACATATTAAAATTTTAAATATTATTGTTATACCGAAAATGTGAAAAGTCAAAAAATTGGATTGAGGTTATACAGGTTAAAAGGAATAATTGTATAAATGGTATATCAATGAATTTTCACATAGAACGTTATTGTCTGAAGTAACATTTTGGAAAAGGGTTCATTGAAGCATATAAAAAGGGAATACATTTCTTTTGTGTTGATAAGAACATATCGTTGTGTAAAGGGATTATTGAGGAATGAGAGGGAATCATGTTGAATATTAGTTAATAATAAACTACTATAAAATGTACTACAAATAGAATTTAATATTGAATTAGTTTTTTTGGAGTAATTGAATTTTGTTGAGGGTTTAATTGATAGAATTAGGTAACGTTCGTAATAAATATTTGGCCAATGAAAGGGTTTAAGAAGGTTTGAGCAGTATTTTAGTTTAAAGTTGAATAATCGTAATTCGTAAACGATAATTATTCTGGAGATAAGAGAATTAAAGAGTATCAGTTCTCGAGAAAGAGAATTATTTGTTTGAAGATGTGGCGACTACGAAATTCTAGTCAAATTGCATAATTATGGAAATAATTGCTAGAACTTTCGTTACTTTGTTTTTCATGAAATGTGAGTAATGAATTAAGAGCACGTAAAATTAAGTGTAAATAACTTTACAACCAAGGACTAAATAAATGTCGATGAGAACACGACCTCAGGTATGCTTGAAGCATCAATTCATTAGAAAATAATGTGGTTGGTTTATTCTTACCTATCTTATTTTTTTCAGAGTAGAATAAAAGAAATGGACTTAGTCTATTATTTAAATTTCATAACATATCAGAGCAGAAACAACTTGGTAAATCTCTTGTGCCGAGAAACATCCTAAATAATTGTTGTCATTCAAGTAGGAGGATATTAAGAATTATGAGCATAATTTGTTTCATTACATACTGTTGAACAGCTATTTGGTCACGTGTTAACAAACAAAATTGTTCATGAATGTTGTAATTCTTAATAAACGATGAATTAAATGGAAGGAAACATTGTTTTAGGTTTACATTCACATAACAAATGATGGTTATTGAAAGTAAATAATTTAAATGTTTAACTTATGAATAAATTATACATTTTGTAAACACACCCTCGTATTTGTTCCCGTGTTTGGGAGGTAACTGTCAGGTGAGAAAGTTTCCAATTTTGATAAATACTGATTAATATTTCCATGGTCTATCCACCATGTCAATGAATGCCACTAGCTTCCATTGGAACCCAAATGTTCCTCCGAAGCAAAAATAGCAGCGTGTAGGTGAAATATACGCCGTGTCCATGAAGCCACTCACCTGCGACCACTGTCGCGTCGCGTCGCCGTCCAGAACAGCGTCGCTCCATCTCCGTCGACGGCAACGACGCAAACTAAATGAGGCGAGCGACATCTTCGCGGAGACTTTGACGACTCGCCAACGCGCACCTGCGGATTCTCTCGTCAGGTGAAACTTACTCAAAGATATCCCACGTGGTTCCACGCTCGTTGTGTTTCTCTGTTTTGACGGTCCTGTATCGAGTGTCAATGTGGATTTCGTTATCAGAGCCGACCTGAGCGAACGAAGTAAGTCACGAACATAATCGATTCTATGATACTCGATATCTCCAAATTTGGTAGTGACGTGCTTTCATCCATCGACACCATTCGACACCAGCGCTCGGGTTGAGATTGGGTCACTTTGGTGTCATAAAAATCTTATCAATAGTATAAAAGGAACGAGTTGTTTGCAACACAATTCGAAGAGTATTGCCTTCGGAAACTCATCAACTTATTTTTGAAAATTGAGATTGGAGGGAGAGTATGATGTTATATTCTAGAATTTCCATCTCTAATAGATTTTCACACTCTCCTATATTTATTTCATCTTTAATGATCGTTTCATAATGTTTCCGGTTTATGAGTGGTTATGCTTTGGGTCTGGTCGTAAAAAAATCAGTCACGACGCATTTTGTTATGAGTGATCAAACCTCAATAACCGGAAATGCTTTATACATCTTGAGGATTCTTTAAAGATTAAATATTTTGTATTGCATATTTATGTCACAGATAGACGTAAATTTGACCAAACATTTTTTCTATAAGTAGTGAATAAAATACTGAAAGTAATTTCGTAAAAGGAGAGAAAATAATCTAAAAAGAATTCAACAATAAATTTTTCATGATAACGTCTATTAAATTTAATAAATAATAGTAAATAAATCCAGTTTTGAGCTTTTTCACAAAAACAAGCCACTTCAGGCTCCTAGTTCCAATTTAAAAGATTATTGTGCACGTGTGAACAAATTTATAAGTGAGCTTATTTTACACCATTTTATTATTTCCTTGCATCGCGAAAGCAAATCAATGTAGAGTGTATTTTGAAGTAAATTTTAAAGTGTATTGTGTTTTAAAGTAAAGTAATTTAAGCGAATTTGAGTAAAACTTATTTAATCGTATTTAAAGCAAAGTAGAGGACAAGGTAACAAGGTTCTTGGACAATATTTTACCTGGAACGCATCACTCGCAATAAAAATGAGGTATTCTTTCACGATTAATATAAAAGTTAAGAATATTGTTTTGTAATGATTATAAATTTTCGCACTTATTTTTCTTTAAATACTTAAGTATTCTGAGAAATGACACACAAAAATTATCACCTCAGCATTTCGTATCTAACGAAGGCGATGAGAAAACTTAAAAAAATATATAAATAACATATATTCCGTGTAGATTCAAACTCTTTTTGAAAAAGAATTTGTACGAAAATTGTATGTTACATCATAGCATAATCTTACTGTGTAAGGTTTTATTCGAAATGTATCTTTGGTTTGGTATTTCTACATTAATGTGAATTGTAAAATATGCTAAATGTATTCCTTTTATATTTATTCATCGTGGAATAGAAAAATGTTCGTTCAGCTTTCATTATATTGCGCATTCGATAGAGCTCCTAAATGTTTTCTTTAATTTACTTCCCATTGCTAGACGTGTCCACCTGCCATATACATTCACGTGACTCCCACTCTCCAGGCACGCGTCCAATACACCTGCTCATATGTAGGTGCACGATACCTCTGGTGTCATTTATGATTCTTCTGGATCTTTATTCACCTTTCCTCGTGCCAGTTGAGGGCCGTATATCATGAGTACTGGCACATAATTAATATACGGTTGAGTTAACTGCGTGTGTGCAGTTGTGTAGTTAAAATTTGTTCTTAAATATACTTCAATTGCATGTACATTTAATTTACTTTTTAGTTGATTCACAGTCAACATTTCCAAGGAGTAGAAACGATTGAACACATTCTGTAGGAATACGAATTAAACAGTTCCGAAAGAGCGTGTTATTTGAAGAGAGAGGAAGGGAGATGCATCAAATACACAAGAAAAGAACAAGATGATTGACAACGAAGGGAAACATAGGTTCTTGCAAAGCTATGCAAAAGGAATTTGAAAAATTGGGAGAAGGGAGGCAAAAGAAAAGAAAAAGAGAAGAAAATTAATATATAGAAAAGAGGCACGGAATGACGCAAGATGGAAACGTGACGTACAAACCAAAGAGAAATTTGGACTTTATGAATTATTTAAACAAATAAATAAATAGTTGGGGTTTCCCTTACCTACTCTTTACCAATGTTGACCGGTACCATAAAACCCTAAGTCTCCTTCCCAATACCGTATTCAATACTTATTCAATACCTCCAGGAGGTGTCATTGTTCTAAAACGTATTATTTTTTAAGCGAAAGATCAACTATAAAATTTAAATGTTGACACAAAATTTAATAGAATGTAGGATATATTGTTAGTAAAATCTTTTTCTCTAGTTACTAGAATCAGAGCAAGTACAATGAACACCTCAGAAAAAGGGACATAGGACAAAATATACAAGTGGACACAATAATTTGGAGAAATAAGTGTTATATAAAAAATATTCGAAAAAAATTAAAGAAAATGAAATGATTAATTATTATTTACGTAGAACGGTAACTGATACAAGTTTTAAATAATTGATATTTTTTTATTCAAATTGCTTAAACTTTATTCTAGGAAAGAACCAGATTATTCATTACATATTGAACGAAACCCCGATTTAAGAAAAGATGAATTCATATGGCGTATTATATATTGGATGCGCGGTCTGTTCAATTACTGTTCCATCGAGTCACTTACCAAAATCTGAATCGTTCACCGCCAAATTCCCGTAAATTCACTAAAGAATTTTCTTATACCCCTGTGTTTATATCGAAAACTCGTTACAGAGTTTGAAAATGTGTCTAACTACTTACTTTCCATCACTCCTCTGAAAAATAAGAGTTTTAGGTCCATCAGGTTCAGGAGTTGAAGTGCAGATGATCTCGGATTCTGAAATTCTTACTTGGTACAGAAGCGATGGAATTAGATTACTTTCTCAACCATATCGCATTGTCCTTTTTTATCCCAATCGCACAATTTTTGCAAGTCTGACATAGAAAAAATGATTTGAACGTATGTAATATTCTCACTCTGGATACCATTTAATACCCTAAGGGACGTTTTGTTAAACATCTGATATTTTATTGTCCAAAAAGTTACATTCAGTTAAAATGTGGTATTGTTTTCTCCTCTTATTCTTCAAGTCTTAACATTAGTTAACTAATGTATCGGAAAATAAAATGAAAAAGCAGTTTCCCTCGTAATGTTGCAAGTGAAGAGTGTAGAGTCAACGTGAGTAATTTTACTCTGTCAAGATCACCTACTTCCCTCATATATCGCAGTCCCTGCATTACATGGGCTCTACGTCTGCCAAATTCACCTTCACTTCATCCCTCTCCTTCTTCCGCATCCCTTGTGCTCGCGTTCGTTCCAACACGTGACTTTTGGCGATGGCGCCAGGCAGGTTGGCAGGCGAGACACCGTTGCGATGAAACGCCGAGAAACTCACTGGTCGAGAATGAGAGAAATAGTGGCTCCGAAACAGTGGCATGAATTTTTGGCTTACATCTACGCCGGAAAGCTACAGGGGAGCATAAAGTAATGGCACCAGTCGCTGCTTTATTTGTATGGAGTAATTCGTTAAATTTGTTGCAAAATCTGCGTTACTCAATTGTCGTGACATTTTTTATCGATTTTGTTCGCGCTCGGGAGAAAGTGTCGAAGAATACTTTATTAATATGAGTGTCAAATGTTTTAAAATATATACCTATTACTGTAGTATTTCGTCTTCATAGTAAGGTGTATATTCTCGTTGAAATGAAGTCTCTGTTGGGCACTTGGATATGCCTGATATTGCAGTTACTTACGATGGTTTCAACTAAGGCTCAACGTTAGCGTATTTACAAAGACGTATTTATTATCCCCATTAAATAAAGTGACTTTTGCTATTGTAACGTTGTGTAGTGAAGAAAATTTTTTGCGGTAAGTGTTTTGTAGACAACATATATGACGAGCAAGAGATTGTTATCAAGGAAGGAAGGTAACTAGGGAATTGTTGATTTGAGAAGGGGGAGGAGGTTATCACGTGTACACGCTCTGAGAAATAAACTTGCAGTCCTCAGACGGGACAGTCAATCCGTGGACAGGGTGTGGGCCTCTTCCGGGACGGCTGCCACTTAATTTAACATGTAGTTCAAAATATTACCGCTAGGTAGCGCAACAGTATTACTCCACCCAGAGTGCGTCTAGAGAGAGTGTGGCAGATGTGCGTTACGTTTTTGATTGGCTGCGCCATTATTCAGTAAATGGGGGAACGGATTTTGAAATTCCAAGATACACTGCAATTGAATTCATTCAATTCATGTCACTTTGATATCTGTCGGATAGCAAACCTATGACACCTCCTAAAACTCGAGAACCATTAATCCGATTTTCGTGATTCTTTTTTTAATTTATAGATGTGTTCTCTGGCAAAGATTGCGTATATATTTTGTTATCTGAGGTATCACAAGTAATAGGCAATAACGACAATAGACAAAGTCGGGGGGGAAATTAGTCTTAGGAGACATATATTCGCTTACGCATATGAATGGCAACATTGTTCGTCTCAAAGAGTTCTACAAACAAGTCCGCGATAGCATATATCTATCTACAAGCGTTAACCAAAATTATTGAAAAAAAGGTTTTGAAAATATATGTGTTAGATTTAAAAATAGGTGATGATTCAACTTAAGAGAGCAATACAAGTAGAGAAAAATAAATTGTCATCAAATTAAATGCATTCTGTGTTTTGTGCGTGCGATTTTACAAGCGTTTTAGTTTGACAAGCAGTCGCGACCGCCGCCGCTGTCCCCGTCGTGTGTTGCCTCGGGAGGGCCAGGCAAACATTTGACTGGCGCGCTACCTTGTGATGCATAACGTGAAACAAACATTTTATACTCGCGTTAGTGTACTTGAGTCACGCACCACTTTAACTGAAAAATGGCGGATCTCGGTGGTGGGGGTTGATCGGATACACCCTCTATAGACGCACTCTGACTCCACCGCCTTCTCTACCCTCGCCGTTCATGCCAATCAGTCGTCCTCACTTCTAGGCATCCTACAATTTTTTTGTTCTCAATGTATATTGAGAATTAATTCACATTGATTTTCCTTCTGTACAGTTAATGAATGATGAACATTGAACATAAACAAGAAAATATACCATATATATCATATACCATAAACAAGAATCTGAAATTAAAATATTATAATAAATATTTGGATCTTAAAGATGAAGAAATGAAAAGCGAGAAATGACACAATGATAAACATACATAAAACAAGAACACTTTGATGCTTTTGAGATATTGATACAATATTTTTGTAAATACATAAGTATGATATTTACAATGTGAATAATTTAAAATACATTTAAAACATTGGTTTATATTTATTTTGATGCACGCCGGGAACACATCCACTACAACAATACGTCAGTTGAAAATACTTTCAAATACAACAGAAAATACATCACTTTTAACAAGTATCAACTTGTATACGAAATTTATTTACATCCGGCTAAATACTACTTCACTAATTCTCTATTGTAAAAATGCATTGTTTATTACTCACTGAATCCCCCATTTCGGAATATAAATATTCAAAATGTTCATATTTCAAAATTCTTGAGAAACTGAACCAAAAGAAAATAACAGGCACACTTAAACAGTGATATTTTTAAAGAACGAACAAAATTAACATCCTCTGTAAATATTATATCTGGTTTGAATTAACGATAACAATTCATATCAACGGATATAACCATAAGAAGCCATAGTCCATAATAGATATACACTTTTGACGCGAGTGTCGCTAGTGAGGCTTCACAGAACTTTAAACTGTATATTCAGAACTATCTACAGGAGCGGCTGCCACTAATTGAATCTTGTAAAACTATGGTAATAGTTCTCCATTGATGTGTCTTGTCTGGATTTAGTCTGTGTTGCAGTTCGTGAATTCTGTAATGAGCTCTGATTCAGAGTAATAGTTGTAATATACATTTCAGAAATAATTGTTGGATAACTGTTAGTAGAAAATATTTCTATTTGTAAATTGAGTATCTTTTGGTACATGTAACCAGTAGAAATCTCAGTGCATGCCCTATACGAGGGTAGAACCTACAACTACTGAGTAGGTCGTAACACTTATGCAGCTTTGTGACTTACGTGCCGTGGACTGTACTATATGCAGTGTCCTGTCTTTTTTTCTGGGTATAGGAGTAGCACTGTACTCACAAATGGTCCTAGCGAAACACCACCGCGGTACCGCTTGCGCATTTCATCTGGGAGGTGCCTGTATTGTGTTCTGCAATTTCTCTATGGCACTAGTTTCCCAAGTTCTCCTGCCTTCAAAACAGTACCCTCGTGTGATAGGTTATTAACCCTCAATGAGATTATTGTTAAAAATAAAATACTAGCCAAATGCATGCTTGAAGGCCAATATGAACGTATATCTCTGATCTTTCTTTGCAAGGAAAATGTAACTGTTTATTCGTTCGAGTACTCTATTATTATTCTGGGGATATTTCTGACAATAGCAGTTATTGAAAAAACTGCAACGAACTGAATGCAGAAAACCAATAAAATAAAATATTGAAAATATTTGCAACAAAACACAAAGAAGATAAAAATGATGGTATAAAAGTTATTTACATGAAAAAATATAGGAAATGTTAGTATTTGTAATTACAGTAATGTCTCACATTCCTTCTGAATTATTCACAAATGTTCATCTGTTGCAATAATAGAAGAGGTGGCAGAATCATGTATAATTGCACATTGATTGAACTGCTCCCAAGCATAAGCTTTTACTTATTTTGTTACAATAATAGATTCAGGTCTGCTGTTCCTTCCAGCCACATGATTTGACCAAGGTGACTAGTGGAAGAGATAATGGATTGCAGGGGAATTTAAGATAGTAAGTTAGTCCAATCACTGTGAAGTGCATTTTTTCTTCATTTTTATTATAATTGTTTTATAGCAAATAAAATAAATTAAAATGAAGTAAAGATCTGCTTTAATTTGTCCAGCCAGTCAATAGTATAGTATTAACACTATTCAGGAACTAGTTTGAATCGTTTGATAAACAAGAGAAATGTAAACGTATGGTGGCCGAGTACAACTGTTTCATGATTAATATGAACCACCTCAGAAAAGTTAAATGTCTTTTCCAAATGTTCTGTGAAATAAAGATAAAACTGACATGAAAAATACTCTGGAAAACATAGTAAGCATACATGTTTTAAACTAAGTTTTACATTTAGTGATTTAAATACCAGTTTAAAAAAAGTAATTTCTCCAACAATATAATGTATTCTAACAATAATTAAAACAAGTGGAAATCAAAATAAAAACCATCACGTCGCGGTCTCTTTCCTCTCACGTAACTGAGAAAACTTGACATATCTATTCCCTCCTACGATTGCGATATTTCTCCCCATTTTGCTTTCTCATTTTCGTAGTATATGGGAGTCTTGTAATCGTGAAAATTTTGGATTGTGAGATTTTGACTGTAATATCCATTTTATCTGGTACCGAAAAAGTAGTTTTTAAAAATCCGTCTGTGCGCACAGACTAACTGGATAAGACAATTTCATTCAGAAATCGTATTTGGAGTAGAATCTGCTTCCAGTGTATTCTCATGCTCTAATTTTTTTTTCACTATACATCAAGGGTATTTTCATGTGTATAAAAGTGGAATTACGTTGTGTAATAGTTTCCGAAAATGGCATAAATTTTATTGTTTTAATTAGATCTACAGAAACTGTTATTAATATGTATCGTAACTGGGTAAGCGGTATTTTAGTTGAAAGTTTGGTATCGACGTAGTAAAATAATTTTCCTCGCCTGCTTTACCACATTAGTTTCCAGTTGCAAGAGTCTTATAACCATGTAACAGAGTAGATGTACTAAGCAGAGGTATAATACAGTTTTGGCACACTGAAATGAAAGATATGATATAAATGAAATTGATTGAAGAATCGAAAACTGACATCGCATACGCAATTTGGTGTTCAGAACTCGTTTGCATTCAGTTGATATATTTTTATGTAACACATTTTACGATATTTTTGAGACAGATGTATCGTATAATGTTCCAAAAAAATGATTAAGATAATTTCTTTAAACTTAAAATATCACGAACTCGCAAAAATGGCGCAGGGTTTGCATATAGCGCATAATCTGTGCCCCAGGGTGTTGGTAATGAAGATATGCAATTTGTTTACTGTGCTTATGTGAGAGGGAATCGGATGCACAGTAGTGTGAGAAGTTACTTTTAAAGTTGATTTCGTTTCAGGTTGTTCTGGGAAGATAAACATTGTTCATTGGTGAAGCTACGATACATATGTTTTTGTGAATTTTATTTTATTTGGTATACGTTCTTAGATTAAATTGTTAACTTACAAATTTCATTTTCAATTTGTATCACATTGTGAATAACTCAATTTTTTCGATAGAGTGGGAAAGGTTCTTGCTGTACTTATGTATTGTTAAATTAATTGGTGGGGGCATTGATAAAGAATATATGGTAGAAGCGACCAAGTAATTTTAGAATATATATTTTTATAATGAGTTTCATTACTCAATATGAATAATATTTATATTTGTATGAGAAAGTATGTGCAATTGTTTTACATTACTACTTTCTCATTTAACCCTCTTCTTAACGTAATCCCCCAATCCCAATCATTCTTTTGATTTCAGAGATTTAGAGATACTACCAATTTTATAGTTAACTTGTTTTATCAAATTAGTGAACACTATATCAGTCTGTTAGTTTTCACTTCTGGTGAAAGTTGAAATTTGGTCTTCATTGTTTTTAAATCGTTTAACGACTGAATGATATGCCGTAATTGATCTATTGATTTATTTTTACTTTTCCTTGTTCTTTTGCCCAGAGAATTGCCGTGGTTCTACTGTCTAACTAGTAAATTTTCTGTGTCTCTCCTCTTCGAAATCTACAATAATAACACTTAAATGAGAGTTAGTTGAAGAGGTTGCAGTCCTTTCCTTCTTCCTCACCCAAACGTGTGTTCCATTTCCATGCTAAGAAAGATTTTAGGCAAAATGTAGCTGAAATAATCCCCATTGAGCACAGAGCTCTCCCTTGACGTACTATTGGTTGAAAGTTTAATCGCGGTAAAAAGACTGTTGCTACAAATTCTGTTGTAGCAAGTGAAGAGCGAATAGTGTGTTAAGAAAAACATAGATTGTGACGCAGGCCTGTTCTCCCTTTCCACACTTCTTCAATCAATCAACGTCACAATACGTCGATCTCGTGAACAAACGAGCTGTGTCTCGAGAAACAGGCAGCGACAGAAATACGAAACGCTCCTTCGACGAAGAACATAGCTTTCTTAAGGTGGTGCTAGCGTACGTATAATTAAATCACTAAAGTATCTGAAATCGGAGTAAATAAACAGAGTAACACGTACTTATAGACGAAATTAGGGTGACGTCACGTCTATAGCAACAGCACGCCGTGTTTGCAAACAAACTTCCAGATACCGTATGAATCATCCCCGAATATGAAGCATATGTGAGATAATGTGTCTTAGAACGTAAAAGTTTTGTTGTTTCCTTGATTTGTATTCATATATCACAGGAGGAAGGACAGAGAGCTATCCCGTCTCTAATAATTTTCATCGTCTCCAAAAAAGAAGTTTGATATGACATGGAATTTAATAACACTCTTTCTTGCCATTACGAAAAATAAATGACCGTTCTTAGTGTATATTACTATCAGACCTTGATAACAACACAATTACAGGATGTGTTTGGAAACACGCTCAACAGTCGCCATGGCAACCAACCGCACCTACTTACGCTTCAACTTGAAAAACATACCTCACTGGCCATGTAAATAATTTAATTGCAATTATATTTGATGGCGTAATACATAGTGTCTTATTGTGAAAACACTTATAAAAAACTTAAATCACGAAAGAGATGGAAGTATACTGTGGTTTGTAGTAAATTTTACATAGTATTTTAAAATGATTTTTATCTATGGGTCATTAGACATTTACTTTTCCCTGACATCATGGCTTTTCCCGTTGCACTCGGCCACCATTTTTTTACATGCTTCCTGGGTACTGTTTGTACGGTACTATACTATTAACTGTTAGATACAAATTCAATCAAGTTGTTTCCTCATTATTATTCATATTGTTGTGTTTTAATACAATGAGAATTTTTATATAGTGAACTTATTAACGAACCGGTACATTTGCTTCAAATTACAATTTGTAATGTTTAAATTTCGAATGGCTAATGTTTGCATATTTCAAAAGAAAAACATACTCAGGTACCTAATTTGGTTTGCTTTTCTAAATACATTTTTAAAAGTGATGTCAATAAATCGTATTGAAAACTTTAAAGATTTTCAATTGTATTATTTGTTTCTGAATGCCACCCAATACATTTTTCTTGTTAAATATCGGAAACTTTTATTAGTTTATCCTAAGGATTTTAACGAAGTAAGTGCTTTAAAATAAAATTTTCAAAGTAAAAAGTTCGGCCCCGCCCCGCCCCCTGTTGACTAGTAGACGGTATTACATACTTGCTGCCCCCCGGAGGGTCCGCGCCACAAGCTGAGCCTAGGCCCGCACCACAGAACCTAAGTCCGGTCCTGTCCCTACATGGATGCAATCTGTGATCCAAGTCTTAACTTTGGAATCTGCTCTACGGATGATTGGTATGAATTTGTGCTTTAAAGTGTGCTCGCACACTCCGTCGTGTTTCGCTTTTTCCCATTCGCGCCACCATTAAATACGTTTGACTACAATAAACGTTTCAAGAAATGTTAAGTAACTGTAAAGTGTGAAACATGACATGAAGTGCGGTTTTCATAACACGTTGAAAAATGCTTCATGAAACCTCGGTTAGAAAATTTTAACACCTTGATGTTTTTCTCTTGGAAACAGTTCATGTGAAAGTCTCGTGTATTATTGATTTTATCGTATATATGCATAACATATATTTCTTTATGCATTCATTTCACGAAAATTAGGCATTTTTGCCGACAGGTACGATTTTTATGTCCAATTTTTCTGTCTGATATGAATACTTATTCTCCAATAAAGCATTCATCTATATCTGCTTCCGGAGAGTAAATTAGTTTATTATCCTCCACGTGGTCATACGCAGTTTGTACTGTTTTTTGACAATAAATTTATTATTTATTATAAACTTGTTTGTCTTAAGTCTGAACGACTCTGATATTGCCCCGAAGAAATCCACAGCAAGATGACCGAGACAGGAATAGCACGAAGTACTTGAGATAAAAAAGACACTCCAATTTTCATTACTTTTCGAATTTTTTACTCAATTTCCAAGTTTTAATTTTATTCATTCAATATTAGAAATAGTTTTAATTCGAGCATGATGAAAATTTGCACACATGACCTTTAAAACACTAAGAACACCACAGCCTACTTGAGATTTCGAGAATCCGCCCCTTATTCTCATTACTTTTTAATTTTTTCGCTATATCTCACGAACCGACAGATATGAACTTAATTTTCGTATACCAGCGTTGCTAATTAAAATATCTAGAGGATTTTGGATTTTTCGATATTTTACTATACTATAGTCGGTGTAGGGAATAGAATCGTTTTCGTTGTTGTGGTTTTCATTCGGAAGTCTTTTGTAAGACTTCATTTTGCGTTTCACTCACTGGCAAGTTTTATTCATTGTTGCGTAGAGGTTCGATCGTTATGAAAACCTTTGTTTTTCGTATACTCGTAAGGACTATAATAACCTTGACGTTGACGAGCCCTAAAGCCCCCCCCCCACCCACCCACCCCCAAAAAAAGAAAAACCAACAACAACCGTATACTCATGTTACGTCGAATGAAAATGGTAGACGGGACCGGGATTCGANATGAGCGCGTAGAGCTCAAGGTCCCGGGTTCGAATCCCGGTCCCGTCTACCATTTTCATTCGACGTAACATGATTAATCTGTTACCTGGCGGTGAGGTTCACCGCAATCTAAGAGATTTCTATAACCGTATACTCGTTGTACGAGCATTACGCCCTTAGCGTTCGTGTGGGAACAAAACAATTAAGAAGACTTATCGATGTGTTTTCTTTATTAAGATTTCGCAGCAAATTGTATTTTCCTTCTTCCTGAATTTTAAAATAATTTGTTATTACATACAAACAAGCATGCAATACTGAAAATCATGAGTATTTTTTTAGGTTTTCTTCATGTTATTTAGTTTTTGAGATAAACAAAAGTGAAAATTTAATAAAATTAAAGTAGAAAAATATGGGAACTAACATATCAATTTAGAATATAGAAGACCCTCGGATAACTCCCGGCGAAATGAGTTAAAAAGTTCCAGACCTGTTGACAGGTGTTATAACAGAATGTCGGGTAGTTTTTCTGGTGAGTAAAATAAATAAACAAAATATGATACTGAAAAATAATGGAATAATAATAATAAAACTTAATTGTAAAACAAGCAGTTACAAACTACGCATGACCACGAGGAAGACAATAAACTAATTTACTTTCGGGAAGCAGTCAAGGGACCATCCCATAAATTCCGATCAAGGGCTCAAACGCAGAGGCGGATTTAACATTTCAACACACTCCTAACAAAATAAAGAGTCCGGCACGTGATATAGTATTAACATAATACCAACAAATTTGTAATTAATAAAACAAAACAGGGAATTCACAAGTACGTATTATTATCAAACTATATTTTATTCGCAAAGTATTGTTGAAAAATTGTAACTGTGGATGTAATGTAACTCAAATAGTTGTTCATGTGGTACACAGGTGTACTTAATCGACAGCCATTTTTCTTTGCAGTCATATTTTTTTCCAAGTCAAAACTATACTTTCTCTCAAATGTCAACTATCCACAAAAATATTTATAAGATTTTAAAATTTAAAGAAAATCCTTCTTGGTCTTCATATCATGTTGTGATTAATGAATGGAAACTATTGTCTCCATTGCAGACAAATTCTCAATAAGTCTTCGTTAATTGTTTAAAAAGGAAATTCGCTATAAAGAGCAAAGGTACCAAGAAAACTAGATTAAAATAAAATAAAAACACAGAATTAAAAAAAAAACCAAAATGCTCTACGTATATCCCAATTTTAATGGTTAGGTTTCATAAGTCCTATACAATGAACTACAGTTTCAGACGCAAAATGACTCGCAAACCAGTTTTTGGGGCATAGATACAGTTTGCAGATAACCATAAAAGTGAGTACCCGAGAGTGAGAACATGACAAAGAATTAAGAAAATGTATGTTTCACAATGTTTTAAAAATACTTTAGATGACCTATTAATGAGAAAAATGAACTTAAATGCGGCATTTGAAAGGTAAATTGATACTCTTCGAATATATAAAATGCCCCATTTTAGTGAACTGACACTAAATTAATTACATCTATTGTTGGATTGGAGATATACTCTGAGAGCGCTTTAGAGATTGCATTACATTATTCATTATTAACCTTCTTCAGTGAAAGAAGTGAGTTGTTTCCACGCTCAGCGCACATCAGATTCGAGTCATGCTGATAAAATACAAATCACATCTCAAGAAAATACATTTTGTAGCATCTTCAAGAAATACTGTTTCCCATAAATACCAGAATAATTCCCTAAGTGGGCCTTTTGAATTCATCATTTACCCTTTTTACCATTTCCTCTCTAATACTTGATGAAATGACTTCTACAAAATAAGATCTTGGTGTCAGACATGAAAAATCGTGCTCCACGCCACTCAGCTGTCAGAGCGGTCTTTAACTTCTCGGCTTTTGTTATCGTGACAATGCCATGTCATTGGTGACAACGGTTTAAAAATCAAAGAGTTCAGAAACAGTTGGGATATAAACGGTTTGGAATTCTTGAATTTGTATTTAGTCTCAATGGTCATTCATTTTATGCATATGTACTATACATCATATTCTAAAATATTTTAATATAATTATTTCTAATTTGATATTTGAACTATTTTATTCGTGAATGTTCAAGACAAATATAGGGTGGTAATGTGTGATTCGGGTGTACAACAAATAGAAAATGGTGACAACTGACCACGTTCCTTTGGATTTCTTGGCTTGGTATCACTATTCTCAGATATGGCATAGTTACCTCCGTCTAGTGCAGAGGTTTCCAGCTTGTAAGGGCTTATCAGCAAAATTGAAAACTGTGGGTATGATTGCGAACCACACTTATTAATAGATTAATTTTTATTCATTTCTGCAATTGAAAGAGAGCAACAGGTATGAAATAATATCAATAGTTTAATTGAAACAAAGACCTAATTATTTTATTACTTGAAAACTACATTTTTTCAATTACATAACGGAGTTAAATTAAAAATAAACAAACAATTGTATACCAACAAAAATACACCTCGAACATATCTTAGTTTCGATTGTCTTATTTGTAAATATTTTTCATGTTCATGTTTTATTTGTGTTTGCTCTTAGTACTCCTCCCTCCACCAATTTCCTTGATAGTTCAGTTGAGATATTCTTGTACTTCTTCCCACTTTAGTATGACTTGATCACTAGCTCAGGGCTCTAATGACCTTGCCGTTGACGAGCCCTAAAACCCCCACTCTCTAAAAAATAGCTCAGATACTTTTTACGTAAAGATGGTACAAAATTAGTACCGAAACTGTGTATACATTTTAATATTTTAATGTGTTTTTGTGTATTTTTTAATGATCTATATCTACTTCTGACATGTTTCAATAAAAATGTGTGTCTGCTTAATTTGGTCGGATACAATTATTTATTAGGAATTCATTTTTATCAGAGAATGGGACAATTTTAAATAAATGGAATAAATAAGAATACTCACTACTTATTCCATCCTTACACGGCATCTTCTTCTACTTCTACTCCATGATTTTATTTTATTTAGTTTTTGACTTAGTGATACTTGCACACATCAGATGAGACGTAGATACAAGTGGTTTACATGAACGTTAGAAAACACCGGAACTGCAGTTATGACAGCTGAGGGTAAAAGTTGCCCTACTTTGACACGCATTGTAATCTCAAAAAATTAGCATTGACCAACTCATGTTACAATCAATTGGCAAATTGACTTGTGTACTGATTTTTAATGAATTTCATGGAAGGTTTTAAATTAATTCCACTCGGTGCGGCATGTTGCATAACGGATCACTATTAATTCTTAATCAACTACGTTTGTTCATTTTCACCGTATGGAAATAAATATTTTGAAAGAGATATAAAATATTTGTTTAATAACTTTTGAAATAATATTTCTTTTATTTATAAAAGCTTTCACGGGTCACAAAAATTTTACTCCAGTTTTCCCGGGACGCCCCAGATCTAACGTTCAGGACAGTGGTAGAAGAGAAAGTAATGACTTACTGTTGCTAGGTGAAATCACTGTTCTCGTCGAAATATCATCCTTGAACATCCATGAAGGAATATTTTTCTTCATAGAAACAACTAATTCTTTTGCATGAGATTGTCAGGTAAATCATTGTAAAGATTAATAGCAGTGTATTTATCACTAGTTTTAAATATTATAGACAGGGAATACAATCTTTTCTTGTATTGATTTTGGACGAAAAATAATTCATTTGAAGATTACTTAAGTGATGTTGCAAACAGATAGAAAGATAACTTAGTCTTACTTAAAGGATAACTTTAAAGGATCAAAATTATATTGATGGCCCATCATGATCTCCTCTAAACTATCTTTTTTTTGAAGATTATAAAGTGAAGACATTATGTTCACATATGCAAACCTTTCCCAATATAATTAAATCATAATTTAAAATAGAACTGAATAAAGATAAGTATATTGCATTTCAAATACTTTTTTCGGGGTGTCAAAATATAAATAAAACATAGCGCGTTCTGTTAAGTACAATTTGAATAAGTTCGTACCAACTCATGTTACAATCATTTATTACACCCAAGTATATAACTGAGTGAACAATTTAAATCTTGGTCCTCACCCTGAAATTTAATGTTCAAAGCAGCAGAAAAACTATAATCATATCAAGCAATAGTTACATGTACAGTTTTTGTCACATTAAGAGTTAACTTATCATTCACTAACCATTTCCCCAGTGGATTAAGATAATTCATACTTTCTTTCCGCCACCATTTATCCTCTATACTCAATACTTCGGTGTCATCTCCATGAGCAATTATCCATAGGCATAACATAAGTGGATCAAGGATTGATCTAGAGGATCTCCAATATTCAAAATCGATATGGCTGCTAAGATGATTTCCAATTCTGACTTCCAGTCAAATGACTGGAAATCTGATTGTTTATAGTACGACTAATACCATAACGATCCATTTTCTTTAATAGTATTTCATGATCTTTAATGACAAATGCTTTTTGCAGATCTATGAAAGTACTAATTACAGCCGTCCCATCATTAATTCCACTATAAATCATATTAGTAATTCAAACTAAGGCATCATTTTCTACCCTTGTGATTAACAAAGTCAAACTGTTTCTCATTTTTAACTTTTCTGTATTAATAAATTCCCTTATCCTGTTGAATATTATTTTCTCAAAGCTCGCAGTAATGTTAAATAGATGATCACTCGTTGGTTTAATGGTATCGTTTTTTCTACGATACACTGAGCAGTAGAGCGTTGATTCAAACCTTCCTCGGTCGAATTAGGTGAGGTTGGGATTTCCCTCACCTACTCCCAACCGTAAAGTCGGTTCGGTACCGTAAAGTCCCTGGTAACGCATCACCTCTTCTCACCAATTCCCTCACCCAAGTCACAGACAGATTGAATAGCAGGCTGTAATTGTGAATGTGGCCTGTAATTACTACTATTTTCCGACTCGCCACTTTTAAAAATGGGCGTGATTTTTGGTGACGGAAACTTGAATTGGTTGAAGGGTAACGGAAAGCACTAACGGAAAATTTGATCTTATACGATTGTCTATCTATTCACATGACTTGAAAATTTTATTTTTCAAATACTTTTATTTTGAGTTCAGATGGTTTGTATTTTTGTAAATTAAAACGGGAATTTTTTTTGCAAACAAATTTATTTAATTTTAGTCCCTTTTTTCCTTCTTGCGTTATTCAAAGACTTGTGTTACACATACTCTATGATTGTTGCAACACCAACTTCATCCTATTTATTTTTAAATGCATAAGTTTTTGGATAACTTAAACTTGTAAATCATGAAAGAAAACTCTTTGTGTGAGGCTCCTTCCTTTCTCTTTCCTGATCTTCCTTGGTCATTTCCTGTTCTTTTCGATCCCGACGCTATTAGGGCTAGGGTATCTTTTATTTTCCTCATTTTTGTCCCCCCCCCCTTCATTTTTTTGTCCCCCCTCATTTTTTGTCCTCAATGTTTTGATGTGTTTTGAGATGTTTTGATATATTGTAATTCTGGAGAGTTTTTAGTGGGTATGGTTGAGTCATTCGGCGAGTTCCACACGCGGGGAGAGTCATGTTGGCTCTCCTTAGTGCGTAACTGCTTTTTTCGTACCTGTACAGAATTTTAGGGCTCTAATGACCGCAATGTCGACGAGTCGTAAAACCTCACAAAAAAATCGAAGTTACTTGAGAGTTCATATAATATATAACTACATAATAATAAAAACAGGAACGAAAATTAAATAGTTTATCTTTCATTGATTGCTTTCTACCATCATAATAAAGTCGTCTAAATTGTTTTTGAACCTCCAATGTTTCTATTGTCCCTAATATCGTGTTTCCTGGCACGTCTGTACCACTGATTAAGTGTGTTGTATCAACATACATTTGTGCGAAAAACTGTTACGACCAAATAAATATGAATAACTTTGTTCCTTTCTCTTTTATTTGATTATATGATAATATGTTGATAAATGCCATAATAATCGCAAGGATAAATATTTTTGTCTTCATGAGTCGTCTCCTCTCGCAATCCATTTACGGTTCTATGAAATATACATCGGGATAAAAATAATTAATATATTTCATTTTCTATTAAACAGCCATTTTATGTACTTGAGTAATATCTATAGTTATTTGGACTAGATATTCATTTACTTTAGAACTGCACACATTACGAGAAATTTAATGAACATGATAATCAATGGTGGCTACATTATGACATTAAAAAATTGAGTTGTTTTTCCATTACTTGTATAATTTCGTACCCTAGCCCATTTGTCTTTATTATTGGTGTGAAACCGAAACATCTGTCTTCTTCTTACCTGTAAAGTTTGTTATTTTTATATGCCACTTCATGTGATAATTTATGTATTTTCTTGAATACTAATATCAGATCATTATTTGCAATTGTATTGTATCAGGTGCTTGTAATGTGTTCTTTTAATACTCCAGTTTCAAGGCTTATTACAGCTCCTTTTACTGATTCCAACTACCTTTGAGGGTAAATATTTCGTTCTTTGAATTTAAGAGGCAATTTGCACGTTGATATATAGCAGTGCGGCTGGCACTGCCTTCATATATTTTCTCTTAGCGACTAGGAAAGATATTAAGTTTCTTTCCCTCCACACCCTAATCCGTCAGGTCGGCGGGAATATTGAGCTATAAAATTGTAACCTACTTCCTGATCTCGCGTGGCGTGTAAACAAGACCTTAGCACATAATTTATATGTTATGATAAACTTCTACAACATTTGTTTATTAGCACCTCGTGTTACGTATTTATTAATTTCATCCCAGGAGAAAGCTGAATAAAAATAATATTTATAGCACTCTGGAGACTGCGATGGAGACAGTTTGCATGGGAAGATTGAAGATGGAAGAGAATGTTGTGAAGATGATCACATGTGGAATGTAATATCGAAAACGGGGACTGATAAGACGGCCATAAATCAACGGATTCTGATCTCTCGCTTTATTTTCTTTCACTTACTTTCATTGAAGTTGGATAACAAATAAATAACACAAAATGTTACGTCTTTCTCGTTTTCGGGTGAAACGTTTTACAATGTACATTTTTTCTATATTTTATTTGTTTTATACATACTTCATGCTTCTTATTTCAGTCTTCTTATTTCTTTTTTAATGTTTTTGGTTTTCCAGTTTTCTGTCTTATTAACATTGAAGATTTAATAATTTTTGCTGTTGAGGTATTTTATTTCATTTTTGAGATTCCATTTTAAACGTAATTGTGTATTTGTGGTTATGAAAATAGATCAAAAGTCAAAGCTTTTATTTTATTATTTAGTTTTTGATGAACTGTTTTACTTATGTTCGTAAATTTCTAATATCTTGTAACATTGACTTACATGTATAATATAATTATTTAAAGAGCCGGGTAAATGATAGACAAGTAAAATATCGTTTGTTTATTAAGAAAATGATGTTTGATTCTTGCAAAATTCATTTGTGCGTATCGCCCCTTTGCATATGATTTAAACATTTCATTGACTCTAAGCCTTTTTTTACGTAGGGTTCAAAAAAGTTCAATACCAATTAAATTTTTCGCAATAATTTTTCAATATGTAGTATTGGAGTTAATGTGGAAACATTAAAAGTTACTGTAAAAATTTAATTTTTGTAACCTGTAGATAAATAACTTTTTCTCTTTAATTATTTACCTCTAATGTCAGAAATTTGAGTTAAGTTGGAACGAAATGAAATCTTAGTATATAATGATATCTTAAATATCCAGATATTTAACGGATGACTGAGAAAATCGTCTGAAATATTCTCAAAAATGAATCAAAAAACAAAAACTCCCCTTCGATCCCTGCACCTAGTGGTCACGAGATTTGCTTTCCCTTAGACCACCGATTATTATAAAATATATCTATGATTAACATGTGAATAATCATTCAGTGTAACATTCTAAACTGAAATGAAACTTTCTCCTTGTGTAGGATTGAAATTTTCAATTTATTGATTCCAATAAACTTATGCTCGAACACTAGTGAAATAAAATTGTATGAACGATATATAAAAACTGAACAGCAATTTTAGTTACTTTCCAGTTTGCTAGCATATAGTGGTAACTATTACTCAATGGCTCTTCACCATTCTTTCTAGGTATATTTCTTCAAAATAGTATGTTAGTACGATTTATGTAATAACCTGCTAAATTCAATCTGTAAATAATGATTAATATTTATCAGATTAGAACTTTCCGAGCATTCTTGGGAAGGTACAACAATAAATTTCTCTCCTAGCCATTGCACAAATTAATAATGATCTTACATCATTTTAGCACAGACATATTTTCTGTAGGAGGGGAATAATATGGCTCTTAATGACTTACCTAAGGAAATGTGAGCAATTTCTCTTGTGGTAGTTTCACTTGTCACGCTGTACTTCTGAGGTTTATACTCAGAAATAAATCAAACGCTAGTTTATTCAGAAGTTGAGCGCGAAGGAAGCAATCGTCTCTAAGTGATATTTATAGGAATTAGTTGCCCTTTAAAATATCTCGACCATCATCCGAACTTATACTTTCACTTCTTCTGTGCGATTAGCTGCTTCATTATTTATGATACCTTTTATTCTGCAATCAAATCTATCAAGCAATATATAATTTTTATATAATACTAGCTGAGTACCCACGGCTTTGCTCGCGTAAATTTTGTAATATATCTGTAACTTTGTGGTCCATCCATGTTAGAAGTTTTAATAGTATTGGTGTGTACCAATCCCTCACTTTCACTGATGTAATTGAGAATTTTTAAAAGAAAATACCAATTTCCCATTTCACCTACTTAGAGGTGAATTTTCGTAAAATTCTTTCTTACCTGACTTTTTCGATAGTATTTTGTGTCATGCCCTTCCCAAGTCTCACCTTTAGAGGTGTCGTGCATAATATACATAATGTAGGAACATGATGTCATTGGAAGTACCATTATTCACCTCAGAATTCACAAAAATCATTGACTCTACCCTAATAACGGTATTTTTTACGGCTCACCCTTCCTTTTCCAGCTCTAAAGTGTCACTATGTAATCTCAACTTAAACTTAACGGCTTCAGTAGTTTAAATATCTCATCAACCGTAATACTATGAATCCGATGCAATTTTCATATCTTTATATTTCAAAATTAGTTTTCAATTCATTTTATCCATAAACCTGTTTCCACCGACCAAGTTTGGTTGAAATTGCTCCAGGCACTCTAAAGTTATGGTGGGATACATACCTAAAACATTCCAACCCCCATTTCACCCCGTTAATGGTGGATTTTCGTAAATCCTTGTTTAGCGAATGTCTACACACTAAAAGGATCCTATCTGCCAAATTTCAAGTTCGTAGGATTTGTAGGTTTTGATATTTCGTGATTAGTCAGACAGTGGGGAGAAGGGGTAATGTAAAAGATATGTTATAAAAACCAATGTAGGTACCTTGGGCTGAGAGACTTTGGGAGGCAGTGCTCCGCGTGGGTTGTCGCAACGCAAAGGAAGGCGCGCAACTCCAAATTTTACTTCCTGGAAGGAATGAAAGAAATAAGTTCACTGCGTTTGTTCGCAACTCGAATACTCATAATTTGGCTGAAGTCTGTAATTTTCCCACGTAATGTATGTTTTACTGTTTTAGATTTCTGAGTATCAATGATCTCATATATTATAAAACTCTTTTATGTTTCATTCTCCCCTCCTTCACAATTATCGGAGTAACAAATTCAATTCGATTGTAATCAAATAACTTTGCGTGAAGCATTTACCTATAACGGTACACAAGCATGTACGTTGAAGCGATCCACCTCAGCAACTTTTTTCCCTCGATAATCTAATTTCAGCAACCTCACCACGCGGGTCCGGGTCATCTCGCTATTTTTAGCCTCCGGTGTTGGTGGAGGATGGGAAAGGGGTGGAAGGGACATCTGCGGTCCGCCGTCCCACCTGGCCCACCTTGCGCTATCATCCCTCCCCCATCGACTCGTGTCCGAACTCCACCTGTCCCCGTGGGGGGTAACAGGATTACTCGTGGTGGCTACCGGCGCGGCCCGGTAATTATCTTTCAAATTTGCCCGGGGGCCTGGGGACCGCCGTCCAGCGTATAGGCGTGTCGTCCCGGACGGTCTGCTGTCGCGTCGGGGCGCTGCAGCGGGTAGACAGTTTGAACAGAGAGGTTGGAATATGCTGTAGAGCTTCCTTATGCAATGTTACGTTTGACGTTGCAAGGTCCAAAGAGAAAATGTATTAAATAGCAAATTTTAACTTTCACAATTAAAAGAATTTACTTCATAAACTACACAATCATGATAGTGTTTGCATATAGTCGCAAAAATACATTTATTTTAAAATCAACACTAAAAAAATATTCATTTGGATCAATTGATATAGGAATCCAATTTGGACATATTATAGGAAATATAAAGTATACTTGATTTTCGCACACTTAGTCGTGATTCTTTTCATTTTCATTATTCGTAGGTAACATCCGTAGGTTTTCTTATTTCGACAAAGAAATTTTAGAATCTCATTTTCTCTTTCCTTCCTCAAAATAATTGTTTTCGTGCAAGAACTGAGAGATATCACATCAAAACAAAAGGTGCAATTAGGGATGCCTATGACAATCGCTAATTGAATTGACACGAAGGCTATGACAATCATTAAATAAAATGAAATAGAATATCAGCCATTAATAAATAAATAAATAAAAATTGACGACCTTTAATGAACGAATAATATTCATCCATAAAATATCGTCAATTTTAATTATTTATTTAATTATTTAATGGATGTTAATAGTAGAAGTATCAGCCATTATGTAATCTCATTGTCTTCCCTTTTGAGACTTCCAAAACTCCTGATACCAACCTCTTGTTTCACGTGCATTTTTGGATGAATCAAATTCAAATTAATGTAAAAATACTTCCAAATATCTCAAACACTATTCAATTATATCACTAACCTACTAGAAAAGGTTGAATGAAAAAAAGTGTCTTGAAATTTTAAAAAAAATCCCACCGTAAACCCAAGAGAATCAAGAACTAAGTTTCATCAATTCGTTGATTGGGTAGTAATCGGACATTCTAATATTCTGAACTTGATAATTTCAAATTTAGGTCTATTCATGCGCATTTTCGACACTAGTGTTCAAATTCAAATAGTTGAGGTTGAAGCTCAAGGTTACCTGTTTTTGACGAATCTTTGTGAAGGGAGTAAAGTACTACATTTTAAAGTTCACGATATCGGAATTACGAAGCAAGTTGGGGTGATACCATTTACTGACCCAATTTTGAGAACATATCGAAATATATATTTTAAATTTAGAATTCAGTCTTTAATTTGAAGTGTGTGTTTACCTTTTGTGTAAATATTTACCTTTTATGGAAAGCGTATTGTGACAGTGTTGTACCAGCGTTGAATCTATAAGTTTAAGGATAGATCTGTAAGAAAAATAGAACCCTCTATTTATCTTCATGAAAAAGTAATTTTACATCAAAATTATTTTTAAAAAAACTTTTTTCGAGAAACACTAAAAAAACTTCTAACTTCTTGGAAAAAATTCATAGAATACCTTGATTACTCTCTTATGACTAACAATTTTTATGAGATGTTACGTTAAAAATCTACATGTCCTTTTATAACAAGAAAACCGAGAAATTGTATCTCGCAATGTAAACGTTCGTGAAACAGTACAAGTTCTACTAAAGTATTCACATCTATTGGGATAAGGGAGGGACAGTTTCTCTCTATCACTCGTGAGACTTGAGGTTTCATCTCTGTCCATCCGTGTGTCGAGATCCGCTACCCGTCCAGTGATATTGCGTCCCTTCGCTCCTGTGTTTCTGCAAACCTTTGACCTGTGTGGCAGACGTGCGCTGTCCAGCGCTGAGGGCGAGGTGACACACCCGTGATTGCCCGTGCCAGCCGCTACCTGTCCCACATGGCGCCGAAATTGCGTTCCTGCGATATTCAGTCGACAGATCTGAGTGTTTAAGGGAAGCAAAATAGGTATGGCTCGTTTCGTTTGGGAAAACTGCAGGATTGTTCGAGAAAGTGCTATCGCGATTTTTGAACCAAACTTATTTGCATTATTTTTTTCACAGAATTTGTTTTGACATCTTGACAACTTTTTTATCTCAAATTAATTGTTCACTAAATTAACATGTCTTTCCCTCTTGGCCATGGTCTGTGGTACCGAAGTGTCCACATTAGAAAAAAAAACTCATTGATTAATTTAAGAATTTAAAAAATCTGCAAATTTGACATTTTACATTCATGGCAATAAGTGGAATTGATATATTATCTAATGAGTCTGTGGATTACTTGGGAATGCCAGACATAGATTTTTGAGCGGGGGAAAATTGCTCAAATATTATTGTTATGAGATACTCAAATATAATATATTATAATCTTTGTAAATTTGTCATTTCGTCTTAACATATTTCTCAGTTTTTGTATTGAATGTTTACTTAACTTCCTGGCGGTTTAAGAATAATTTAAAGAGGGATACATAAGTTTTACCTTAATGGCGGTAGCAGAAGCAACTGTGCCTCTCTGAGTGTCATTGGCGACGATAGAAGTAGGCGCGTAGCAGACGTCTGGAAATGCAATTCAGAGATGGCGAGGGAAATATACGACTTTGGGGAGTTGGATTTACATTCTGCGAGCATTTTAGAGAGCAAAGATAATAAGGGCGGGATTTCCATGTATTTTAATGCTAAACCGCTGCACTGACAAAGCAAGAACCGCAGAAGAAATAGCATCAACTAAAATACAAAGGAAATTTCATGATTGAGGAGATTTTTGCGCCGTCATCTTTATTACTCCTTAAGATAGGAGATAGAAAGAAATGCCTCTCAAACAATTTGTGTTGAATTGAACGAAAATTGTTTTGAGTTACAGAAGTTTGCTTTAGTTTAAACAGTAGGGATTATGAAATAGAATTCTGATGCTATAATAGTTAAAAGCAACACAAACCTTAAGATGTCAGTTAATTTAAGACGAGGAGAGGTTCAGACTAAGACAATAAATAATACAACGGCATTACTTTTCGGTTCATTTCTACGTGAAAATATGGGGAATACCATCTCATTAATATTTATATCTGCTGTTGACGAAACTTTATTTCCGACTTCATGGTTTTGGAAAGTATTTTCATATGTTATTAATTATTAATAGAATTTAAAAAATATTCTTTACCATAATTGTTTTTAGTTTAAATAATCTGTTGATATTAAAATAAAATTGATGGAATCGTTGGAGAGTAGGATTCTTCATTTTAATTAACTTCACTTGGAACTTTTTTCAAACATGGTCTTTATACACTTAATTGCATTATTACATTATTATTTTTAGAACTTTTTGATCGTCTACCGTTGTTCCATATTTTACATCAATGTGAAATCTTCACAGCTTCCATCTTCCTTTCACTGTTCCTATCAAAGTTTTTCTTGGACGACATGGAACATTCCCAAAGTGTCAACTACCTTTCTTCGATGCTGATTACTCACAATCTGTCTGCTCACCTTGCTTATTTTTCCCGAGAGGTTTTGATATTATATTTTTTCTCGTTGTTTTCTTTCCTCATCTCCTTCGTTTCCTTTTTGCCTTCACCACATCGTGCGGAGTGCTCACGCGTATTTTCTTTTTTCGCTGCTCTGTCGACCTCACTCCTAGAATGACACCTCTGCACTGGACGTGGGATGCGCCAAGCAAAGAAGCGGGAAGGAGGGAGGGTGTCTGGCTGCTTAAAATAGCGAGGGAATGCCCATAAAGTGTAATCAAACGCAAGGGAGAGGAATGCCCCGGGTCACGCGGATAGACAGGCAGTGACAGCGTGGCGGCGGGCGCCAAGGTAAACCTGTCCCCTTGCCGTACGCCTACGTCTCCACTCCAGGGAGGCACTTTACTCCACATTCCCTCCTCATCATCAATCCTTCATTGCCACCGTGTTCTCATTCTACCATAATCATCGCCGTTCTCCAGTTTCTGTCACAGCCTTGGCGCTTCCTACGCTCTCCCCGTCTCCCAAGCAAACATACTTGAACAACATTTTTGGGTATTTGTATTAAAAAGTGCTTTATTAAGACATGCTTTAAAACAATGTCTTTCTGAAAACNGGGGGGGGGGGGGGGGAAGAAGAGGAATTTCGTCTCAACTCTGTCTCCCTACCCTTTCCAGCTTCTCATTTCTCGGAAATATTTACATTCGTGATGAATAAGAATTTGATACTCTTCCTTGTACTGCATAATTCGAAAAATGATTTTCTGGATTGATTTTATTGTAGTTCGAAAGAAGTCTCCTTTCTTTGCACTGGTCAGATATTAGAATTTTCATGTTAAGATCTCATTGGGAGATATGAATATGTTTGTTACTTTATTACATTACTTAAGTACATTAATGACTCAACAAATTAGCTGGGAACGTTTTGTCTATGGAAAACTATTAGAATAATTGCCTTTCATCCACCTAATAATATAGATTTGCCTAATATAAAGTATAATAAGCATAATTCGAAGGTATTGGTTTTCTTATTACCTAATCCTCATTTTTATTAATATCACCCTTTTTATTGATAATTATTTCTTAGTTTAAAGATTTGTAAACATGCTTGTTCTTTATGGGTGAGAATATGAGTTCATAGAATAAACTGGTTCATTTCGACGCTATATCATGAATCCCAATCTAAAAATGAAATACATGTTTGTCTTTATAAATGTTTTATCTTTCATTAAAGACTATCAATTGCTGACATGTACGTGTGGTAGAGAAATCACGATAATTCTCTTGGATAACTCCATCCACTTGGGCAGAAATCCCGTTCTCTATTCACGTCACTCGCATTGAATCCCCGCAGATGTTGGCAATCGTGATGGCTCCCCCTCCGCCACTCGACCTGAGGCTTTTCGCGTGATTACGAAGGTGAGGAAGGGACCCTCTTTATTTATGCTCTCGGGGAATCATCGGTCGATTTCGGAGAAGCTCCTTCGTTGAAAGCCAGGAACTGTCGCCTCTCCACGCAGACGACGGATGCTACGGAGTGCTGCTGGGAGAAACGACTCTTCTATTTGCGAATAAAAACGAATCGTTTCTCATGAATCGCTTGGTTTATTGACCCAACGGTTCCTGTAGATTTATTACGTTGCACAGAATCGAGGGTAAAAATATTTAGTTAATAAATGTTCAACATTCACGCTAAAATTCACGATGATATATTTTGTTTCATGCTAGACTTTAACGATAATGAATACGTAATTTAAAAACATTTAAAAATAGGTTTAATGGAAAGCGTGACTCTCATATGTTAATGTTCAATATCGACGTGAAAGTACTCACAGAAATAATTTCATCCGTTTTCAATATCCTTATTCCACTTGTACAAGTCATCATTCTTCTGTAGCTATCAAATTTGCGCCAGTAGTGACGAAAGAGCGAAGGCATGATAACTCAAAAACATATGTCTGAACCGAAGCTTATCAATAAGAAGTTCCGTACGAACATTTATTTCAACCTCTCTCATAATTTAGATTTAGCAATTTAAGTCAGTTCGTCGATTTGAAGACAAGAAACATAGTAAATTTGTTCCAAATTGTGTTTCAAACTCTTCAACTGAAATTGAAATTTATGTATCGTTACCATAATTTTATTTTCTAATATTCGTATTTCGGTTGACATCACACTCTATATCATAATGGCGGAGTAAATATAGGAATAAAATGGAATTTTAAAACGATGGAGATTGAGTCTGGCTAATGGAACGTTTTGTTCTTTAAATGAACTTGGCTTAATATTCACTGTGCCACTTGCACTTCAAAATGATGCATAGATTGCAGTTGACACAGAAATATGAAAGAATTGTTACAGGAGATAGGACAACAGTTGTGAATTTGGAACATCTGTCGAGCATTATACAATGTTGACAGTGCCGAAAAAACTGAGAACGGGTGCTGTCGCTTCGAATACAAGTCCACAGTATGTGTTTACTTTCGTATAGCATGTCAGTTAACAAGGTGATTATTCTATTGAAGTAATTCTATTAAGTAGTTTACATTTATGGAAATCATTTAGTGTTTATTAACATTTTTATCAAAATTTTCCTGATTTTTATGAAAGGTCACTGAACTGGATCTCCGTAATTGCAACGGAGAGTAAAAAGTTTGGTTATTTTTAAAACCCCTACGAGTAGATCCATCTCACGACAAGAAGATCCAAACGTATTCCACATTTTCCTCTGTTAAACAATTCTCGGTATAAATTATTGTTTTTTATATCGCGGTCAATGACATAATTTAATTTATTACAAGTATCGGGGAACACCGACTAGGAAATTAAAATAGTGTGATTCAACTACATTGAAGATTTAATTTATGTGATGATCAGTAGCATATTTTGCAAATTTAACATTTTACTTTCCAACGCAAATCATTCAGATTTATTTTTTAAAACAATGTGAGGTTGTTTTGAAGGTACGATGAACCGTTATTCAGTGTCTATATTTCTATATTTAGAATTAATAAATTATTACAAAGCAACTTTCCACAGTATGCATCCTGTTTAGCTCACATGGTTGTTTTTACTATTAATTATTTAAGAAAATATTGTTCAAAATACAGTGGACTCCCGATTTATTACTATAATTATCACTTTGGCTGTCGTCCATTGTCAAAATCTTCTCGAATCTGCAAAACACACAAAAATATATAAATACCAAAAATCCTATGACTACTGTTGATTCACATAAAATATGAGAAGTAAAACTTTACTGTACTGAAATTTCTTTTTATAGAATTTAATTAGACTTACCTATTGATACGAGATTCTTCCCACGCAGATATCACCGGTGTTAAGCCGACTTTCGAGGTACGTCGACGTTGAGATCGAGTCGAAGGACGACGTCGAATAAACTGCCCCGTCGTATTTCCCGGAAATTGAAGTCGGGACAACGTCGTCATGCGACGTCGAGACGACGATAATAAACTATGTTGTTTTGTTGTCGAGATCGAGTGGAAGATCAACGTCGAATAAACTCCATTGTACGACGTTGAAACGACTCAGTTATAACTATAATAATAGTAATAATAATAATTAATAATAATAATAATAATAATAATAATAATAATTATTATTATTATTATTATTATTATTATATTCCGTTTATGATCTCAACTTTTTCTGCTGGTCGTAGTGAGGTACGGGCTACACCAAGCACACTCACTCTGGATGATGCAAAAATTTTCTGACTATTCTTCATGTGTTGAGCAAAACAGCTTTCTGAAGTTGTACATAAATGATCATACGCAATTTTAACATGCTAATACTATTGTGAAAGGAGATAGGAATGACTCCTGTAGATGACGTTACTACATGTACTATGTAAACTCTCTCCATGTTCCATATCCTTTGTATTTCTGCCTTAAGGTCACTGTATTTCTGATTATTATTATTATTTTATGGCGCATGTGTCTCCGCTCCCGTTAATTGAGGCCCATTTCTCTTTGGTTGGAACACTATGGGCGGAATCACATTCGCCATTTCGACCTTCCGTATTTCACTGCCATCTAGTAGCGGAAGCTGGAACTCTACTTGGATGCATTTTTTGACGAGAATTAATTTTGCTGAGAACATTCTATCTTTTACTTGTGTTTACGGAGATTACTATTTTCCGTCTTTACTACTATTGGTAGTAATAGTACGACAGAGCAATACAAGACGATAAACATTTAGTTTACACGACCATGTTGCAGTTGCTCAGTGGTAGCGTCTTCGCTTTGAGGTACAGGGAACCCAGGATCAAACCACACCGCAATTTGGTGCCCGAAGATGAACGCAGGAATGTGTGTTGCACGCCTTATAGAATATTATTCAACAAGGTAAGACGATGGATAATATCCATAAAAGTTGAGTTATAATTCATAAATCGTTATAATTCAGAGTGTGTATGTGAGTTGACAACGCCAAAAAAACGTTTTCTTGCGTGGTTGAATCGTCGTTACCCGGCGTCGAATAAGCGTTTTCTTACAATGTTGTGAAGAAACCGTTCTCCTAAGTTGAATCGACGGTACATGCGTGCTCGTTGGCAACGTCTTCACAACGTTGTTATTTGACGTCGCCACGACTTTGACGACGAAGTAACGACGTCTTTACTACTCGAAATTTCTATGTGTGTTTATGATGCAACAATATAAAGAACTTACGTAATTATTTTTCAGTCAGAAGTTGTCCCCTCACTGTCAAAAGTCAAGTCACCGAAAATCGGGAGTCTACTATACTTGTCCGGACTGTAGTATTACCTATAAGTACACTTTACTTCATTGACGTAATTTTTGTACATAAACTATTAAATTACAGTTAACCACACCGCCAGGTTACAGTTTATCTTGTTATATAAAATGTGAATGAGGGACAAAACCGGGGATCAACCTCGAAACCTCTAATTTATGCTGGTTGCGCTACCATTGCGCTATCCAGTTCGTTCCCATAACTAGCCTACCATTGCCGTTGTCTACTCTCGTTGACCCCCTTACCCTAGAGACGATCTTATTCCCCAGAATTGGAAAATATCGACCCACATTAAAGTACTCTCTAAGGGAGTCGCCGCATACAAGATAGTATCTCAAATGAGATCCCAGATCCCGTTTCTAATTTTCATTCTAGAAAACATGATTAATGATGCAATTTTCTCTCACATTTACATTAATTCGCAACCACAATTTTTAGTCGCAACATTTAAAACATCACGCTAAACAATAAAATTTCATCTAATATTTTTATACCTTACATAGATCTTGTTGATGTAGCTGCGACAGCCAAAGTCACGACACCTGTCCCAAACAGATTTTAATGGTTTTTGCTGGAGAAAGTCTATCTTTTATAAAATTATTTTAATTCCACTACTATTAACGTCAATTATATTATTAAAATAAATATAGCTCAAAATACATA
Organism: Laupala kohalensis; assembly: GCA_002313205.1. Taxonomy (NCBI): domain Eukaryota; kingdom Metazoa; phylum Arthropoda; class Insecta; order Orthoptera; family Trigonidiidae; genus Laupala; species Laupala kohalensis. The sequence continues at coordinate 60,762 of NNCF01128207.1, read as the reverse complement.
GTATTCGTCGATCATAAGTCGTAAGTCTAAAGTTATTTATATATTATAGTTTTAACTTCGAATAGAATAGTTTGGGAAATAAATTGAATAAAATGCCAGATCTTGGAGGAAAAGAAATGCTGGTTGATGCTTGTAATGTACAATATCTGATATTTCACTTTGTTACAGTATTCGTAATTATTGATATTTTATGTTTATATTTGAACCCATTTTTCAGACTATGTTGACCACATAAGTATTTTACTCGAGTTACAGAAAAGTCACCCAGGTCTTCTCTTCTGATGCAGATGTCGTGAAACCTATTGAATATCCAATCTTGAAACAAATCATATTTTTATCTTAGGTTGTTAAGGAAAGAATAAACATTCATTCTACCTTTACATTCGTTAACAACCTTAACAGACGCCGATATAAATTTCGTGACGACGCATTTCGACGCCCCTTGACGTGTGTATCCGCGACCTTATCCGCGTCAGCGAGCGGAAGATAGTGCTTCACACATGACGCCAGCAGCGACGATTGCTACGGCGCCTGGGAACATTTGCTTGGAAATCGATGTTTACTACTGCATAGCACTCAGGCCGTTCGGCAGGCGGTCCGAAATATTTCTCTAACCCTCTTGAGGACAAATCAACCACAATTAGCATGTACTGTCATTTAATGCAGTATGTGGACTCAAATTCGAAATAAAAAATCTCATGCCATTACGTTGAAATAGACGTTTCAATGTAACGTACTTATTTTAATTTTATTCAGAATAAGTAAAAACCTTGTTCTAATAGAAATGACTAATAATGTAAAATTCACTTGAAGCTCGCGGGAAGAAGTGAGATTTAAACATTTACATCTAGGAGACTGTATATAGAAGTGGATAAAATTTTGCGACGAGTTGTGTTTATCGTTTGTATTCCTTTTCTACGTTCTGCGCTCGAGCTCTGCCTTTCACACCAAGAAGAACCACCATAAAGATCAGAGGTAGGAATCGAAGGTTACAATTTTAGAAGAACCACTGGAAGTGTCCGGATACCCTAAGAAGTGGAGCGAGTCAGTAAATAAAATGAATGATAAATGATCGAATGTTTTTGGTACATGGTTCATTTGCAGGGATACCTAACCTCATCTTTGTTTCACAGTAAGCAATCAGGTGTAAATGGTGACCTACTTACACTGTTGTGAGTATATACTTTACTTTGAAGGAAGTCCAGAACAAGGTTTAAAACAACAAAAAATATTACATTTATACGGTTATTTAAAATAAAGGAGAAGAGTCTTATTTAAAATAACTTTGATAACGGTTAAAAACACCTATTCCTTGAAGGTATTAAGAGACTAGGAATCATAGTATGCAATTTGTTACGAAACTAAAAATATTCCAGTTGGTAATTTCTTCTCAGTCCCCATGAGTTTCCCTCTCAAGTGTAGTAGTAGTGGCTTATTGTAATCTCTGTGAAATTTGTTGTAGATTTCATTTCTATACCCGAAAGAGATAGTATAATTTCAATTTAGAAATATTCCCAACGGGACATTTATTTCTGTCAAAAGTCATTATTGCAAAGACAGTCGTTGATCAGATTGACATTTGTTTCTCAATAACGTCACTTTAAATGCCGAGTAGAATTTCCTCGTAAATATATGTTCGATTTTCACTCGAGACATAAGTGGATATTCACTCTTCAACTTTTAGAGCTTTATACATATGAGTGGGGGTCATGTGGGTTTCGGATCATAGAGGCTTCATAAATATACTCGTGAAACTTGAACTCATCTTTTTTTATGTCTTTTTACTTGTGAGTAACACTAGTTTTATTAGTTTTGGTGCTACCATGATTGGCTGATATCATGGAGATCTGATACATAAATAAATAAATTATAAAGAGCCATCAAATTTTTAATTCTTATTCTTCTCTCAATTCCTCATGACTATTTTCATTCTCTTTATATTTACGTTTGTTTTTATTTTTTATGATATTTGTTTTTCATTAATTAAAGAAAAATCTTCTAAGAAATCAGTGGTACAAAAATCTTGAAAATTCGAAAAAATAACGAGACGATGAAAATGAAAATATTTGTTCGCAAACAAAATGTCTTAGAGCACGAGTAATTTCAAAATTCGAATACAAGTAGGAGTCATCAATATGTTTTCCCGTCGTCGGGTCTTGAGAAACACCACAAACAAGCGGTGTACACTTGGCGCCGTTGCTGAGACAAATGAGCAGAGACGATGAAATTCGTAATACTTCCGACTTCTAAAAGAAGAAAAATGATTACTCGAAAATAATAAACAGGAAACGAGACTGATGTAACGTTTTAACACAGACCGTTTATAATCGTAGATCATGACACTCTTGTGAACTCTGCATTTAGATTTTGGATATTTGAATGTATATACTTTCAAATTGGGTTTCCGGCAATTGTCTTCAAAGAAATGTAGATTTTAAATCTAATTATATAATTTCAATAGTTAGTCTTTGTTTGACTTGATTCACGTGCAACCTGAACCCAGAAATATTAGGTCGTGGGGAATGGCACATAGCGACTCTGTGATTTCGAGCGATTGAGCCGTAAAAGGTCGACCGCTGAAGCGAGCGAGCGGTAGATGTGGGGTTAAATTCTGATGCCAGTTTGCGGGAATAACTAATACAATAATTACAATTAAAAAGAATAAACACACAAAATGAATTGCTCCTAAATGAACAATATATCTGGAAATTAAATTTCGAATAGTTTCAGTCTTGAGAAAAAGTGTGTCATGAAACCTAGTGATATTATCACCATGAATAGTGCTGAAAAGATAAATACAACTGAAAGTATGTATCGACTGTCTCCATTCACTCTGGAGTTACGTGGAGAAGAATATTTAAACTATACGACGCATCAAAACACGAACACGTCGAAATCGTCGTCTTGCTGTGTCACCATGAGACGAAACTATCACATATTTTTAAGAACCCACGAAGAATCACACTCGTATAGAATGGCCATTATCATTCTCCAATCAAGGATGTAAATTCTTCTGAAGCCAATACATACATATTTAGTTTTATTTAAAAACTTTTTTTGTTATTTCAGTTTATTGTAGAATTGAAAAAGAGAGATCGTAGTAATCTGATTTGTTTTTTCCCGGAAGATTTCATAAAATTCAATTGCAGTCTAAGTCTGAAAGTGAGGAAGTGACAGAGGCAGTAGAAATCAAAGAAGTGAATTCACGTTTTTTTAATAGTTTTGGTATCTCTCCAATCCATGCATCGATAATTTTTTCGTTGCTAATCTCAAAGAGGTCCATGATGAGTTTCCTTTTCTATAATGTTTTAATATCCTCTCCCCTAGTGATTGCGATATGAATATCAAACAAACCGTATTTTTGTTTAATGAGTAAGTAGCAAATGCCCTAAGTTTGGTTGAAATCGCATCAGTGCCTTAGGGTATGTGAAATAAACCCACGTACATCAAATAATGCAATTAAATGAAATTTTGTGTGTCTATTTCTGGTTAAAAACAGCGCCCCTTGATACTAGTTTCACCTTTAAACCTCCTTCTTCGTCCTGTACTTTGGAGGTGAGTGTCGTGGAGCGAAGCGCCGGAGCCCAGAAGTCATTCACTCAAAGGAAGAATGGTGGGTTGTCGGTGAACCGCGGAGACATGGGGAACCCACACGACCCCAGCATCTGTCACCGAGCGGCGTCTTCCCTTCCTTCTTCCCACTCTGTTCTTTCTGCCACCAACATTTTTCACCTTTCGGTTCTTCTCTTTGCTTTGTTTTTCTTCCTAGTTACTTGGTAGCATGGTACATTCAATAAATTTATAATTTTCCTTTAAGAAGCGTTATTCACATTTAATTGTAAGTATAATATCGGAGGAATATATTTGGATCAAATGTTTTGAAATTAAGGGAGGAATACGTTTAATTAGGAACAGTTCAATGTAACGTCTAATCCTTTAGAAGCGAGAAACTGATATCTGTTGCTCCAAAAGCTCGTGTTCTTTGTTTGTTAGTGATTATATATTGATTAATGGTATCCTTTCAATTTTAGGGCAAGGGGCTTAACACCCGTATTGTAGGTGATCTTTTCATTATGTAATGAAATACTTTCAATAAGTTTTGATATCTTCATTTTAATTCTGTTTTTTAAATCCTTATATTTTCTTCATTTTCCATCATACATTAATACTTTTTCCAAAACTTTTTTTTTCTCGTTCCATCTTAAACTCCTATATGACAAATGTGGAAATCCCGTGACTACATAGGTTGTTCTTGACGTGACCTTGGAATGGGCGAGTGTCGTCGCTTGTTGTCAGCGTCGTTCCGCGCCTCTTGTGCGCCCAATCTGCGTCGACGTATTTCGGGCGAAGGAGCGCGCTCCTGTCACAGGTGAAGGTTTACGGCGTCGCGACTCTCTCTGTCCCCCTGACCCCTTCATCACCATCCTCTTGTGGCGCCTTCCTCCCCCGCTTTGGGAACCCGCTCATCTCTTCTCAGGGTCAGCAGTCCTCGAGTGCACGATTTACACAAACGCAAACAACTCTTCCTCACACTTACAGTTCCACTTCTCCAGACATTTGTGTTGATGAAACATTAAATGCGTTTTCATCGCGTAGAAGTTAAATAATATGGCGAGAGATTATATATATTTTTCATTGTTTAAAATTGTCTCTGGTGACTATTGCTTCTAGTGACGATACGGATAAAAAAATTACCATATGTATTGCAGAGATTTCTTTATTATGGTCGTTCTGCATTTATATGAAAATGGATGTGAAAAAACAGTCTGATGCACATTAGATTCCCTATCTGCTTCCAGCAGTCTCATTCAACTCTCATCCCCGAGTGTTTCTCATTCAATTCTGTTTTATAAGTACGATACGAGTTTGGAGTTACATGACACTTGCATTGAATGATTCGGTGTTTCATACGTATTAGGCAGTCGAAAGATTTTTATATTTAACTTAAAAATGTTTGTTCTTAGTTATTTAACATTTGTTGGAAGTATTTCCGTATTTTATTTACTTTCACTTATGCAACTGTATTTTATTTGTTGTTTTGTTTGAAACAATTTGTTTGAGAATAGAAATAATGATCGGAGTCGTGTTCCAAAAACGTTTTCGGCATTATGTTCTAATGAAAAACTAGCAGGCAAAAAAATTTGATTCCAATGAATGGTTAAAGAGCTATATCTCATCTCTTTAAGATTCACATTTTCAAATGGGAAGTAGTACTTCACCAGTGACTTGATAGTTGTAAAATATTAATATTGTTAATAATCTGTATATTTTTATTAGATTTATTTATTACGTAATTTTACTAGAAGAGTAATTTTTTCGTGTAACGTAACTCGGCATTTCTTCAAAATTTATTTTGCTTTCACTCCTATTCCTATCACAATGCATACAAAATCATCGAGATTCTAAATGTGAGTAATTTCACCATTCGCCAGCAGTTTTTGTTATACGAGTATGAATACTCGTAAAAGGATTCTACTACGCTTACTGATTTTGTAAAACACGTAAATTTGAAAATTGGTTTGAACGGGCTCGATGATTGAAGTATGAGAGTAATAGTTATTTGTCAACATTAATACGATACTTGGATATTATTTCCCGCAAGATGACATACGTAGTGAAATGTAGGTGACGGAGGGAGGGAAGAAAACAGTTATTCAGTTAACATCAGAATATAGAGATGGAGGATGATTAAATACATGAAAGGGACTCATTATACACTATAATTTATTTTTTTCATTTTATTTGTAGATCTTCTTAACCCTTTTCCTCAGCATTTAGCCATTACCAGGGTTTACACGCCTTATTGGTTATTTCCTCTCTTAATTTTTCAGTATTCCCCTTTCATTTGATCTTCTTTCTTAAGTTATTATGCTTAAGTTTATTATACACTATAATGTAAATCGATGCAGTAGAGTGGGAATCAATGAATAAATATAATTCGTAGAGACCTATAAGCTTTCGCTTTTTCTCATTCCCACCTCCCGCTCACCGTTCGCCAGTTAGTCGCTGTCCGCTCGCTTGACTTGCAACTAATTGAGTGCAGAACGGTGCTTGGCGAGCGCTCCGGACTGGCCCACCACCGCCGCCACCTCCACTTGCCTGTTAATTGGACAGGTGCGAAGAATAAACGCGCATTGGACGACACGACGATACTGTCACGTGACTTCACCAGCGCTCCGTGCGTGTATATTTGGAACTGCGACGGCGCCAAAGGGACGCTGTTTACGGCAAGACCCTGCGATTCCAGAAAATACTGGGATGCAAAACTCAGGGGATATCTTCCAATATGTTTAACTTGCATAAGAATCCCAAATATTAGAAAACGTTAAGTGACAGAAAGACTGATATCAAGGGATATAGTTTATCTCAAATGTGTGATAGGTTATGGAACTTTTCATTCCCATCATTTGTAAGAGATTTTCAAACATTATGATGAGTAAATATTGCGGTGGAAAGAAACACAGGGGAAACAGGAGTATCTCGAGAAAACTTGCAGTGAAGCCACTTTGTCCATTGCAAATTCAAAATGAACCGGGATTTCAAGCAACGTCATCAGAAATAGAATTTGCCCCTCCGGTGGCTAAGGGGTTAGTGTACTCACTCACCGCCAAGTCACCCCGAGTTCAATTCCCAGTGGGGTCAGAAAATTGTTTTGTAGCTTTTCACATTTATGTCGTAGTTCATGTAGCTGTGACTAGCGAACCCTCCTTCTTCTATCCACCTCCAACTGCTCCCGGTATCAGTAACATTAACCATTACTAACTACTCCTACTAACACCTCTACATGGGCCAAATTGTTGGTTAACCCAGCTAACCGACCCACCTACTAATAATAGCCCCTATCACCCTCCTCCTACTTCCTATCAACGTATGCACATAAGCATCAATGACACGCTTTATTTCCCATTTACAAATAAAATAAAAATGCGAGTGACACTACGCCACATGTCGCCCAATGGACATGAAGAAAAGACTAAATTTAATATAAACATTTCTACCATGCAAGGCGTGGAATGGAATGGTACCTCACCCTACCCCTCCTTCGAATCTAACACAATAAATTCTTCATTTTAAGGATATAATATCTTGATTTTTGTTCACAATAATTACATCATTCATCAGATTGCCAATGTTTCGATTTTTACTATGCCATCATGAAAGCTCTCTGCAACCATAATTGAACCCTCATCACAAAACATAACACTTCAACCACTTATCCCAAAACATTATGCTGTAGTGTATATACCAGTGTACTGAATGATGTAATTATTGTAACTCAAGGTATCACATCCTTATTCCAACACGTGGTCAAGAAGTTCTACTGCATCTTAATTATAATTTCCATTGCTTGGTTTTTCATCAAAAAGGGGAATGCAATTGAAAAGGAATAATAAATGTAGTTACATTACGACAGGATGATCTATTAAAATAACATGACATAACTCGAAATAATATGAATAAAATTGTGTAAGCACTGACGATATCTCATTTACTCAATTTTTCTCGAACGTTCTTCTATTAACGAACAGCGAGGTGCAGTTTCATTCTTTCGCTGTGACTGACTTATTGTTCAGAGGCAACTTACGTGACTCTTTTTCTCGCCCTGCACGAGTTTTTTTGATTTCCAATCCGGCCTCACCTCATTCCACCCATTTTCCCCTACATGCATGTAATGCATGTTTTGTTTCTAAACTAAATACATTTATGCACTTGGAGGTGGGTCTATCTTGGCAGAGAATCTCACATTCCAAAATCAAAGATTACTTATTCACTTCTGTAACTGTATTTTATATTGTAAACAATTAAATAGCTGGTAATGATAACAAATTTTGTCATTAATGACAAAATAATGCTTTGGTGTGCGTCCGATGAGAGCAATGTCGGAAGAGTAAAGCTTCCCGTAAGCGTCCGCTCAGCGTTCCGTAGAGTTTGTTGGGAGGTGCTGAGTGTTGGGATGTTGACGAAGGCTGTTCAACCGCTGTTGGAATGCTCACAGGGAGCTTTACATTTCCTACAATACAATGACCGGACGCTTTTCAAGTGTCAGTGAACTGCTATGCGCCTATGTGAAAAACTCTAGTAGACGCTCTACAGACACCATAATTTTCAATTACTCAATTTTCACCTGCACTGGTACATTTTTTTAAAAATGATGAAAGTCATTCCCTTGATGGATTAAACGTAGCTATTTAATGGACACTCACGTATTGCTTGTCAGGTGACGCCACTACAGCTAGTTCACCCGTTCAAGCTCTCAATCAACTCCTTAAAAAAAACTTTTATGAGTTTGAAAACGTGCCCCGAAAGAAAACTCGGCGAGGTCTCTCCTCTTTATTTCTGTTTCTCTCGGTCACCACATTTTCCTATCTCTTATTTTCTATTATTGATGCCCAATCACGGCAAGTACACAAAGGGGGGTACCTACCACTGCTTCTGTTTGCGTGGACGTTTTTCATCTGTGTAACGCTACAAAGTGTACTTGACTGAACAATGTTGATGTTGCCAAGGTAAAACATTTTCTGAAGAAGTCGTACGTGGCAGAGAATTCGGAATGCTTGGGTTTGCAGCCTCAGCTTCAGTCACCGTGTCCGTGTAAATTGTTGCTGAGTTCCCCTTGGCTATGTGTTCCACCTCCCTTCGCTGAGGATGACGTATGGTGGAAGGCGGGTCTCAGGTGAGCACTCCGACCTCAGCACTGGCGCGCCTTCCTACGGAAACCTCCGCGCTCCCTTCCTCACTCGACCCTACGGCGCGACGCGGGGTTTGGAGGGACGTGGCGGATCGCCAAAGTCCATGATAATGCGACGAAGGAGGTATACACTCTGCAAAAAATTCTTTCATTCTTGCAGATATCGAGACTAAATAAATACATTTTTTTAACTTCATAAATAAGGGCAAGCATTGTAATTAACTTCTACTTGAATATAACTACTGGAAATTCTCATGGAAATATATCAGGAATAATAATGAATTACCTGTAAACATTAATGTATTGCGTTTTAGAGACTAATCATTAATGTTTTTTTTAGTTTTTTGTTAGACCGTGTAACTTATACTTGGATCTGTAGCTCAAAAGCAAAAGCCATTATTCTAAAATACGAATATATATATATATATATATATATATATATATATATATATATATATATA
>NNCF01128207.1:5948-51599 GCA_002313205.1 Laupala kohalensis | reverse complement strand
GCGGATGAATTCTCGAGTCACGGAAAAAGTATTTTGGTGACGGATGCGGAGTGAAATATTTTTGATGTGACGGTGAGGGAGGACGGCTTCCTTTTGGTCACGGATGCGGAGAGTGACAGTTTTTCTCCATACTTTCTTTTCCTTTGATAATTTATGCGTTTCTCCATACGTTTGGTGGTAATTTGACGCTTCCAAATCTTCATCGCACTCGCCGCTGATGCTGAACCATGCACCTGTCTGCGTTGAACTTGTAAAGTTGGTCATGCACCACTGTCGCTGACGCTGACTCTGTTATGAGCCTACTCTGATGTTGTGCTGAAGATTGTTATGCATGTGTGTAGTGCTGCGAAGCAAGGCTAAATTTATTTTGTCGAGGATTTTGGAAAGAAAGGATCCTGATCTTCCGCATGTGTTACTGTAACCGTTAGTTTGATGAAAGTTAGTTTTCTAGGCACTGGAGCATTGGTTCAATGAATACTCACTCTATTGTATTGCTAGAAAATGTTTGGGGAACTTTAATGACTATCTTTTCTTACATTTTTTCTTGTCATAAAATGTTCCCTCTTAGTAATATTCAACTAGTGCTTCGAATTGAGTTATTACACTTTTCTCTGGATTTAAATAAATACATGTACCAACAGGGATAGATCAAATATTATTTTAGTCCGTGATACAGTATGACAGTATTGCGAGATACGTTTTCTAATTGTATGTGTATTATTTAATAGTGCATATATTATTATTTTTTTACTTGTGTATTGTTTATTTTTGTGGATGGTGATACTTTTCCCGTTCTCCTGGCGCCCACCCAACCTTCACTATCTGTCCGAGGACACTAACTGGGAAATTTACGGTTAAAAAACGCCATATAAGTGAAAACTATGTTTACTGGTGGCGTTCTGAGCTACTAAATATATGGTTGCAAATCGTTCATCGTAACAGTAAGATTTGAATCATTTTATTTAATAGAGGATTCTTGTACACATTGCACATATTGGATACATATTTTCCGAAATGGTATGACCAAAAAAGACACCTGTATTGTAAAAGAAAAAAAAACATTTTCCATTGAAGTTGAATGTATTTTCTTCAACTTTTTATATTTGTATGTTGTACAACAACGTTAACTAAAATATATAGAGTAATTTGCTTTTTTGATAAAGTCTTTATCAACAATTAAGAAAGTCTGCTAAAATAAGTTCAAGTAATTGAGAATTAACAATTTCATTACATATGACATTCTGTTTTTTTCTTGTATATCTATCTCATAATACAATTTTTGAATACAGAGAAAAATATAGCAAAAACCTTTCAGTTATAACAAGCATAAAGGTTTTGTAATTGAGGCTTTTAAAAAAACTCCATCTCTATGACTGTACGTGGAATGAATAAATCACCTGATGGCATAATGATCTGAAGTTAATGAATATTACTAACGAATAAGGTAGACAACGATATCACGTGTTCTCGATATCATGTCTTCCATATTTCTAATGTGAAGTAGTGACGTATTTTTTATTAATTTATTTTATGTTAACTCACCTTATGTTTGTATTTATTTGTGGAACTGTGTATGTCTTGTATCAACTCAAGGTACCATGCCCACGCAATGATAAGCGTTTTGTTTCACTTTTACGGTTATAGGACACAACCTATAAATGTATATGTTACTTATTCTCTTTAGCATTGGTAATGATTTGCCATGTGTCATAACTTTTAACAGACAAAATAGACCCCCGCTGCCAGCTGATATAATGCTGTCATGAAATTGAAACAAAATTACAAAGATGATTGCTCTGAACAGCCAACAGCTGTTCTTCGCTGAAACTGGACTAATTGTTAATAATACATTTAATATCATTAAACATATTTTTGGCTGAAAATATTTTTCGTTTGAACAATGTTTTTCGATATCGATTTTAACATACAGGACGTACAAATAAACGTAAAAAGAAATAAATAAGTATGTGAGAATGCATATTTGCAATCGGCGGCACAATCCGAGAATGTGATCAAGTACATAATTCACGAGTTCCTAGATATAGTTAATACACAATTTCAAAGCTGTCCAGTTAGTGGCCCGCCAGTCGCATGCGGACAGCGAACCTTTTTTTGCGCCCGCGGGTACTAGTACATTTTACATCAAACTTTTCATCAAACATTGAGGGGCACAACTTACAAGCCTATACTGACAAGCCTATGTTGACGAGCCCTAAAGCCCCAACCAAAAAAAAACAACAAAAAAAACTATACTTTCAGAATTGTTATATGACGCGAGATGTCTGGTGAGGAAAATAGATAAGTGTGTTCGGAATAACCCTACCATACATTACAATGTGAAAACATTTTATTGTAATACTAAATATTCAAAATACGTTTTAAAAATATACTTTTTAATTTTTCCAGATTGAAATAATATAAATTTGTTGATGAGAATCAAAATATCGCGTTACACATAAATAAACATGACCCATTAGCTTTATTCGTTGTTCAATATTTTGCCTAACCCCACCCCGTACCGGACAGATCGATCGAAAGCTATAGAAAATGCACTAATTTATAGTGAGAACAAATGGTACAGTTCTCCTAAATTTAAACAGAAATATTCTGAAATCAAAAATATGTTAATCCACAGTTTCCTTGCTAACCGCTGCTCTGGGGAATATTACAAGTATAGCAAGGATAGCGAGCGATGAGGTGCACTCCGCTGTCGAGATGGGAAACCTGTGCGAATGATGTACCTTCCGACTCGCTGGCGCTCGGGTGCCGTTAGAGGCGAGGTCGCTGATTTATGCGACCCAGCCCTAGCGTTGACCCTTCCTTCATACTGGCCCACTATTCGCCAACACCACCACTACCACCGACGTCAGCACGCCCCAACGGCGCGAAATGAAACTTCTTTGGGGTGGATGGGAGCTATGATAAATGGTGTTATAAATCAATTCATTACAAAAGAAACCTTCGATTGATTTCTGACCCATTTCCAGGTGCACGATTATAGGTGTCTCTTATTCTGAGATACGAGATATTTTTAAGTGTTCCCGTAGAAAGAAACAAAACAAGAAAAGAAAACGAGTTATGGAAAACAAACAAGGTGCTCGCTAGTACAGTGTGTTTCTACTTTGAATTATCAAAAAATCGTATGTTCGAATCTTCGTATATTCCTCCAGTCTTCTATGTCTTTACCAGTATACTCTTCACACCCCCTTCGTCCATATTATGTTTCCCATTTCCTCTTCTTCCGTATTTCGGTTTCCCTCGTACCCATTTTTTCTAAATGCAGGTCTTTTCCTGATCACCCACAACACTCGTCTCTTCTCCTTCTCCCCACTTCGTTCCTTCGCCATTCCTTTGACCCCTGTTTCCTCACACTAACTCTCTTCCACAACACCCTGTGTCCTGCCGGCCCTTCGTGGCTCATCCCCAGTGCAAACTCGCCCTTGGCCCTAAGTCTGCGAGCCCTCCTGAGGTTAATGCCGGCTGAAGCAGGTGGGGAAATCCAGTGGCGCGCGACTGATATGGAGACTGTTGTTGGCTTTCCCTTAAGCTGAGAATTACTCCCTCGCCTTCGCTTTTGCGCATCGCAGTGTCTGTGATTTCCCTTGATTCTGTCTTCTGCATTCGTTGTGGTGAAGAATTGATGGAAGTTGTTCTTTAGTGTGATGAAAACTTACCTCCAGCGAATTTACAGACATCGGAACATCACAAAACGAAAGAAGTCTGTGATAAAACCTTACAATTTGAAATTCCTTATAGTGTAAGCATTCTCCGAATAATGTCATATTATCTTTATGCGCAATACTCGTTCTGAAGAAACATCAATGTAATTTCATACACAACTCCACTGACTCTAGACTTAAATATGTAACCAAACAAAAAGCAGGTAAGTCTAGAGTCAGTGGAGTTGTGTATGAAGTGCAATCTAATGATTGTGATAAGGTTTATATTGGTGAAACAGGACAATACTTAAAAAAAGATTGACACAACATAAAGCAAATGAAAAGAAAAATGCTTCTTTATGTGCCTTAGGTCACCATGTAAAAAATTAAATCGTTCATTTAACTTTGAAATGACAAAAATTCTTGATTTTGAGGGTGACAGGAGAAAAATCAAAGAAGTGATCAATATTATAAAAAATAAAGAAACGTGCAACAAGAAGTCAGATGTCGATGCACTTAGTAAGGTTTATACCATCTTAATTGTAAATTGTGCTTAAAGTTACATGTATAATATTGTTAATGTGTGTATGGTTATTCATACAGGATTATTATTGAATTTTATTAATTTTTTTCCAAGATAGGCAGATAGGAGATTTAATTATTGTTTAATATAATTATAGTTTGGTTTAAAATAGAATTATGTATAAAATATATAAATTGTGTAAAAATCTAATATATGTAGAGTTTTATAATAAAAATTATATTTATTCTTAGTATAATAGAATATTTTTGGATAGGGTTGACACAACTATGGAATCATATGTATCACATAGGATGCAGTACGAGTAGTATTAATGTCTGTATCATGTGAGTGTATGTAGTATGTTATCTCATAGTAATGATCCACAAAGGTATTACCATTACTTAGTCTGATTGCCTAGTTATTGTCCACTTCTTACGACTTCCTTTTTCATCCTTCCATCGTCCCAGACATTCACCACAGACGTCGTCCAGCCTCTACAGATCTCCAGTCTCCTTCTCTACAGACGGATTCATCTTATCTCAGCCAGTTCACGCGCTTCTGCGTCGCGTTATTAATAAACTTTACGGATTACTTTCCTTCTCCACTCTCCATCCCCTGCTGCCAATCCACCTCCTTTGTGAGTTCGCACCGTGTTTACACCGACGAGATAAGTCTCTCTTCGTCTTGCAAGCGTTGCGCGCCGTAGCAGATAAGATCACTGTGGCGCGGCTCGTTCTTCATCTTTTTATGTTTCATTTGCAGCAGTTTGTTTCCGTCGCGCTGCGCACACCGACGCCATTCTTCGCCTGTCAGCGCGTTTTCCACCTGGTCTTTTGTTCCCTCCGCCGTCGCCGTCGCCGCTGCGTGCGGCTGTCTTTTCTTGTCTATTCGCTCTTATTTCTAATTTCCCTTTGTCTTAGCGACGCCCGCCGCCTCCGTCGCACCGTCCCTACTTTCTGCTTCATTTAACTCCCTCGCGCGCGCGCACAGAGATGCGGCTAACCGCCATCTTCGGTGAAGCCGGGGCTGCTATCTGGTGGCTGAGAAGAACATTGCAATTGATGGATGAAGTTCTAGGGAGAGAATAAGAGAAGAAAAATTTAATGTTTTCTTAATACTTAAATTTTAGAAGCGACCAATACAAGACTCGTAATTTTTTTAAATTGGATTCTCGGCGGAAACTACACGAAACTCAAACTCAATTATACTATTTCTTTATTTCAAAAAGTAAAGAAAGCTGAATAAATTATTGTATCCAAAAGTGTATTACTCATGTGTTCCATGAGTGTGTTTGGTTCATTTTAGTAACTTTAAGATTTTGGTCATGAGAAATTAAATGATCGGAATGTAATCGAGAGAGTCAATTAATATTTAAACTGTTCTACCAATATTCAAAATCAAGAATAGAAAAAACAGTACCGAGATATTATATCTTTTTTACGGTGTCAAAATGTAACTTCATAGTTTATAATAAAACTTTGTCTCCTTTGCTTAAAACCCTCCACCTGTGTATTCTAAAAATACGGACACTGCCACACCGATACTTCTATATCGTGCTTACTGATGCAGGAAAAAAAATTGGAGGCGAAAGGTTGCACGAAGTCTTAAGGTGGTTCTTCTTCGCTGCAAATTTAATTTCGCGTCCTCGCCCTTCGCCGCTGCCCTTGTGCCCTGTTCAGGGTTCCGACTTCTCCCGCGGGCCGCAGGGTCTCCTCGAATTTACTTCATTTCCTGCGCAGCGCTCCGCTGTCGATACGAAACAGCCCACCCCTACTTTCCGCCACATTCGATTTTCGTCTAAGGTGCTTTGCTTCCAGAGTCGGCCAGCAGCGTCTACACCTTTACCTGATCCCAAAGGAACTTGCACTTTCAAATCTTTTTTTTCTGATCTTATTTGTCTTCTGCTATTCCTCATTTCTTATCATTATCAAATAATATTTATCAAATATCAGTAATTCTTATATTTATCAAATATCAGTAATTCTTATATTTATCAAATATCAGTAATTCGTATCATTATCAAATAATATTTGATTAGAAAAATAGAATAGACGAGAAGATCATACCTATATATCACTACTGACCTGTACCTGTATATTTCTTCATATTTTTCTCTACATCCATCATTGCCCTCTCACTGCTACCTACAGATCAACTTCTTATGCGCACTTGTAACTGTGCTACTCCTTCCATCCTCCTGAATTACCTTTAGTCCTTTGCCTTAGTACAACCTTAGTCGATTTCTTGGACTCACAAACTCTTGTCTCGACCTGTCCGTTAAGTAGTATGGTGTGGGAGGAGGTTTGTTTTCTCGTCGCAGAGGGAGGGCGGCACGGACGAGCTCTGATTGGCCCTGACTGAGACTGAGTGTTCGTGAGGGCGGAGGGAGGCCGCGTGACGCCGGCTGCAGGTAGGCAAGCGAAGAAGAGTGGCCTTCACGAAGGGCTCCCTTTACAAGGTGCGACCTGCAAGAAACGGCCGCCGTTACAAGTGGAAAGGGAAGGGATGTAGGGAAGTGCGGTTGGAGCTGTTGAAGGTTTTGTGGACGAGAGTGATGAGCATCTCCACGAAGTGAGTTACGTGGTAGCTTCTGGGACAAAATAAAACTGACTCCTACTCAGAGGAGAGAACGAAATACCAATTAACAGCGAAATCCCTGGAATGTGAATGGCTTAACAACAGATCAATAATATGTTGTTTCTTAAGTACGTGGGAGATCCACAATATGTAAACTGATCCATTCAAATAAAATATTTAGTGAAATATTTTACGATTTTGGAGGTTTATCCCCAAGACCTTGAATTGGGATTTCACTTCAGCGGGTACGCTGATGGGTTTCATCCCCAGATGTCTTCGGGGTTTTACCAAGCTCCGGAAGTATCGAAATTCCAGAAATCGACGACAATGTGTCGTGGATTTTTGCGATTCAAAGATTTTTTAAGAAGAAAAATTGAGAGTGAATTATATTTATAACATGGTTTACTGCGTTAAATTATGATTGTGTTCACAAGAGAGTTAAAGACTAAACGATTATCTTTATTTTAGTTTGAATATGTTAACTCTATAATTAAACCTTATGAGGATAGCTTGCCGTTTGATAATCCACAGGAATATATAAATGCGAAAGTGTCTATTTGGTACCTTTTCACGAGAAATCTACTTGATCGATCGTGATGAAATTTAGCAAGAAGATAATTTACATGTCCACAAAGAACAAAACCTTACCTTTATTTTGAATATTTGTGAAAATTAAGATAGAAAATTATTTTTGACGATAAATGTCAATTACGTCCATCTTCAGAGAGACATATTCGCTTACGCTAAGAGTTTTTCAAAAGTGTCCGCGACAACATATGTCTATCTTGAAAGGTTTACCTTAATTATTTAGAAGAAGCTTTAAAATACACGTGTTAAATTATTTCAACTTCAGAGAGTAATTTAAGTAGAAAGAAATTGATAAGTGTTCTTTGTTTTGTGCATTTTACTTAGTTATTAACTGCCTTTGAATCGTAAAATGTGGACGGAGAGTTGAGATTTTACGCGCCTGAGAGTGAAGCCCCAGTCGCTGCCTGTATCGCTAGCGCCGTGTCTCTCTTCAGGTAGATCAGCCTTTCGACAAAATGTCGCTTTTATTCCATCTACGCTCACTAAGAAAGGACATTTCGAAACTTCGATTGTAAAAGGGTAAAATTGGGTGAAATATGATTTCTTGGATTTTCGCAATTTTTATAATATCTCACAAACTAGTTGATTAATCATTTCGGTTTTGGTTTATAAACATAGTTAATTCTTCTATCTAGAAACGATTTTTGTTGTTTGAATCTTCATGGGTGTAAAGGAGACGACATGTTTTCGGGAGTTTTTGTTAGTAATAACGACATTATATACCACGACTACTATATTTCACAAACTAATTGAGGTAACATATCTGATTTTGCATGTAAAGACTGCTAATCAAATATATAAAAATTAATTTTCGGAATTTTCGATGTTTCTTTTTTAAAGCGATGAAAAGAATTGAAAATATTTGGTGCGTTATCCTGAATGTTCGATTTATTCATCAGAGGACAGAAAAATATTAAAGATTTCAGTTTCCACTTGTTTTCGAAATAATTGACACTGTAGTTAAAATTCTTTCTCGTCAAATGTAGTTTTTTTTATTGTATTACGATTATTTTTGAATGAATAAGAAAAAATTAAATTCTTAACGATTTACTGTTCTATTTCACCAGTTTCCGTCAAGATCTCATCAAAGCAGGTGTCTCACAAGGTTCTCCCCTATCTCCAACACGTTTTAATTTCTCACTGCAGACCTAACATCCCATTACCATAATAATATAGATTACTTGCCGACGACACTGTTTTATTCAAATCCGGCCCTTCCACTAATAATTTTAAATCTTCCTGTCAGAATCACCTCAATTCCTTGCAAAAATGTATAAAATGTGGAAAATACTCTTAAACCCCTACAAATCGTCTGCAATTTTTTTCTCTTCGTTTTCCAACTTACCGTCTTCCATTATCTATAAATAATTCCAACATTTTTCTATCCACCGCAATCCTCGATCATGCGTCTTGATTTTCATCTTGACACCGGCTCACGTAGAAAGACCGTATCGAAACAAATATCAAACAGCCCAACAAAAAACTTGCTCAACTTCGTCCTATCATCAATTGCTGCTCCTCCATAAATCGTGAATCTTCTCTCGTCCTCTTCAAAACTATTCTTCGAACCCTATTGCAATACGCTTACTCATACAACGCTGCTCTCACATACTTCCACAAAATTTTCGTTTTTTATAATAAAATACTTTGATTAAGCACCTTGGTTAATCCAAAATTCTTCTTTTCGCAAAGATTTAAAAATTCATTTCATTTATTACTAAATCCATTTATCACCATATTTCCCACAATTTCTTTTTTCTCTTTAAGAATCCCAGAATATGTAAATACGTAACCATTACCCTCTTCATTTACATTTAGTCGATCACTGTGAGTTGTAATTCACCAAGCTATGAATTTCTTAGGAAGTGCTCAATGAGTTTCCCCACCATTTTTTTTTGTGTTATGTCTTGATAGTTGTATTTTTATTGTGTATGTGTAATCATCCAGCATCTGCAAGAGCTTTAAGCTGAGCGATGTATTTTCAACTAAGATTAATAAAACAAGTTTGCGTCACACAACATTTATTTTGTCCTCTTGCTTGTCGCACATTCCGTGTTTCCACAAAACCATATATCTTCGCCCATTCATAACTCCTTGATCCATTTCATTATATACACTTTCATCACATTTGACCCTCGTACCTTTTATGACATTTATGAAATCTCAATGCAAATACTGATGCAAGTAGGTAGAATAATTCCACAAGGGAAAGTCATGATTCATTTAACCCCCACAAGCAGTATCGTTAATAGATCCCAGAGTGAATAGTTACGAATTTGTTTATTTAATGGGGGTTTTATTGTGACTTGTTTTCTGAGTTTTCCTCAAGCAGAAAGAGCTATCGTATTTATTATAAAACTAAACGTTATTATTTTTGAACACGGCTTTAACTCTCTTTTCTTCGATGTTCTGAAAAAAACATGACTATCGTATTAGCGTTGTGAATTGACAAAACATTTAGGTAAACACAGTATAAAACGATTACTTGACTCATGTTTGGGAACGAGATAGAAATTATCTTGGAATATTTGGGAACAAATCTTGTTACCAAAGTATATTGACGTAGTTGCAAATGTTATCTGTAAATAACCTGGTATAGTGTTTTCTGTGTTCGTAATTTTAAGATTTTTTTATTTGTATTATCAGAAATTAATCATATGTCATCTCGAAAGCCAACCAGTCTTTTCAGGATGATCCCCAGCACTCAGTTACATCCTCTTCCTCCGCATAGTGGATAGCCAAGGTTGACCGCCTAGAAGCCATAGCTCCAGCGGCCGTAAACGGCCCTTCAGTTCGTCCTGAGAGCTCTTGAGCCATCAAAGAGAAGAATCGTCCGTCTGCGGACGCGTATTCTCCCCGTCTTGCCCCGCTACACCCAGCCTTCCTTCGCCATCCATGTCCTGCAACAACCTCGCGCCCTCTTCACATCCGTTCTTTTCCCCCTTGGGGACTCTCAGCTCGCAGCACCGACATACGGAGATCCTCTGGGAAACACTGCTCAGACATGGCGACTTGAGTCTGCTTGAAAATACACTACTAATTAAATGTTTTACCGAAGTCATAGTTGCATCTGTTCTGTGCCAACTATTGCCCTAGAGAAGTTTAAACTTACGAGGGCTTCCAAAAGTTAGGTCTCCTTCAAAGTACCTCATATAATCTTCATCAAAGATAGAAAAATATTTACCGTGTAGCAGGCGTGTCCTAATTCGTTGTAAAGGATACTTTCCAATTGCTCGGAGTTAAAGTGGATGTACGTACATGGAAGCTTCTTTATAACGGACACCCATGGGACCTTAAAACGTGACCGCTATTGAGAAGTGCCCGGTTTTGGGAAGCTAAAGTCAAAGTAATATTAAAATGATTTGGTGGAGAACGAAGAAGCATTTATGAAAAATAATATACCAAAAAATCTTCAAAATACGCATTTAGTTTTTGATTATTCATGATGAAAACGATGGATGGAGGTGTTTAACGAGAAAACTTATATAACCTTCAGGAATAATTGTTTGTAATTTATCATATCTATTAAAACTAGTTAATAATAGTAAAAATATNAAGAAAGTAGTCATTCGTTAAGAAATGATTTTAAGAAAATCCTTCCCCTAGAGGTTGTCTCTTATACACATCTAGATGTGTATAAGAGACAGATATATATATGTGTGTGTGTGTGTGATGTTTTGATTGACACATATTTTGACTAAACTAGTATTTTAAAACAGAGTTCATCGGCTATTTTTATTGTTAATTGCATGGAACATCTGATGGTGACCAGCAACTGAAGTCAAAACGTTATGTTATAATTTGTGAGTTTTCTTCCAAGTGTAGTGTTGAATGAGTTGGTTCGTTTTATATTTACTATTAGGCCTATTAAAATAGTTCGTAATTCTCTTCTGCGTTTTTTAATTTATAGTTTAGTTTTCTACGCGACTTTCGCCGAGATGGCGTGAGAGAACCCCACTTGATATCACTGTTTGAAAATAAAAATTTAACAACAAAATCGGAATGCATCACACACAGATACAACGTCACCACACACGAATCCATTCGAAATTTACGCAGCAATCCGAATTTGCTCATCTATATAACCGACGTCCTAAAATCAGTTACTCCTTATTTCTAAGTGACCTCCAAATCTTTTTCCCTATAGGAGAACCGGCAATGGTATTTTAGCAGCTTGAGCACTACAGGACCGTTCACATGTCTTCTGATAATTGGCAAGTCCTGGTGTCCTCGGAAAGAGACTTTGATTGCTTGTGTTTCCGTGCTGTTCGCATGTTTTAAGTAATTCATTTTGTACGCTATTTAGAATGCACCCCCAAGCCCAGGAATTCTGTCTACGTTCGTTATATAGCTGTTTTGAGAATGAGGAAAAGACTAAGAGGTTATAATTCTTTTGTGGAAGTAACCAGTTACTTTCTACAACATGTAACACCTTTCTTTGATTCGTGGTTCTTTTGTTTTAATTTATTTACTTTATGCCATATTTAAAATTCGCCGAGGTTCCGGAAATGAGGTCAGCTTAGTACAATCTTTACGCATTCTCGCTCAGTAGTACCTTGGGAGCGAAGCGGTACCACTACACCATTGCCATCGCTTTGTAACAGATTAAATTATAAACTGATCCATGTAAATTAGATCGAACCCACAAGCTATAAGTAAATTTCTGATCGATCGCTGACTCGTCCCTCAAGAGTGGACGTCCTTCCACGGCGTCGCGGCGCCTTGAGACGTCGCTTGCGTCTGATGAACCTCGGCGCCGTAAGACAATCCGTTGGCGTCGCGACGATCTAATGGCGTTCGCCTGTCCGCCTCTTCGCTAATTAATGAGCTAATTGCCGAAATGTGTCTGCGCTCGTCATCACAGGCACTCGTTGGTCGCGCGCTGAAGAGGCCGGGCGAGCACGCTTCTGGGACCTCGGGACTGCTCAGCGCGTCAAGCGATTAGTTGCCTAGGGGTGCACAATATCTCCTGAACTCTAGAGACCTTAAAAAAAAGAACCGCAAGCGACTTCGAAGGCTCCTGAGTGTATAATTTCTCTGCTTGTTTCGCAAGTGCTCGTAAGGTTCCGACTTCTTTTCAGTAGACGCCCAATATGGCAAAGCGATGTTATTCACGTGACACTTACTCACGTGGTAGTACTTTGACGTGCTGTACTTAGTATTTTCGAGAAATATGAGAGATTCCACATTACATTTCCTCCACTGGTGTTTCTTTTTTCTTCAAGACTCTATCGGTTCATGCCTCCCTTCATTAATTTCACACCTTCCACAGATTCATTGTTTTCTTACTTCCGATAAATAGAAAAAAACATTTTTTGCAAAGAGGCAATTAATAAGGAAACAAAGTAACAATGTATTCTGAACTTAAAAATGTGAATTACTTTGCATTCCTTCAGACACGATATATGCGGTCTTCATTAGAAATGAACCGAAACCATATATTATTATTATTATTATTATTATTATTATTATCATTTATCAGTCTCGAACAACGATGTTCAGAGTTTGGTATGCTAATCTCGTCCAGGTTGCAATCAACATCTAAAGGAACAGAATCGGTGGTCTTGGTATTTTCTTATAATACCTTGCGTAAGATACCCACCTCTTTTCTTAGCAATTTCTTGTACTTCCCAATCATTCAGCCTCCGTGAAAGTTTTGCTAGGTAGGTGCTTAGTGATCTAAGAATTACCGCAAGAGCACCAACAATGATTGGTACTATTTCAGTTTTGACATTCCACATTCGACTAATTTTAATAGACTAGTTCTATATTTTAATTTCTTTTCAGCATTTTTAAGAACCACATTTCCGTCACATGGGATGTTAACATCAATGACGTAGCAAACCTCCTTCTCTAGATCCTTCATCACTATTGTACCACGTAACTAGTCTCAGTGGTTTCTTGTGGGGTTTTGTTATCCCACAACATTCATAAATAAACTTTAACACAATCCATTTTTCATAATTGTATTGTAAAAAAACATTTACAAAATTATAATACCCGTCAGCTTTGAAAATTATAAGTTACAGAAAAAAACACGAAATTTCCTAATGCATAGTTTTCACCCTTTCAAAACTCCGTTGACAATCAATGATAGTTCAAGTATTTTTTCAAGTTTCACAAACCTATGAAACACAATTAATCTCTCCATTTATAAAATGTGGCATATTCACGAATATTTCATTACTCACAGTCTCTCAGAATTCAAGTAACTGAACTAGTAGACGCTTGGAACTGCCGCTCAAGGGGGATTGTGTTGGCAGTAGATGAAATGCAGTCCATTTCAGCTCGTTCTCTTCTGTTGAAGGGTATTCACCTCTCCAAAGGAAAATGCTTGTTTATCCGCTCTTACAATGACACTTCTTTAATGTCTATACGATTTCAACATAGTGAACATACCACGAGTAATAAGATAACGGAACCATTCTTCCTCGTTTCTTTACTCGTTAAATCACAAGAAAACTTTACACTTTGTTTGTGAATCAACCTGGGAACCACACCGATCCAGATAATGTCACTTCCTACTACACTCCCCTTCCCTCATCTTAACCTTCTACCTCATGCATCACCTCGTCTCCTCATGACCACACCGCCTCCACCACCTCCGCGCATGTGCAGAACGAGACGACGGGCTCCGAGTATCGAAACCACTTACCCAATCGATATCATCGATATTAGTACACTATTGAGGCTTTCCAGTTACGCCAATTGCTGACTGTAATCGACTACAGTCAACTTTGGGAGCATTCCATTCATGAAAAAAGTTGACTGTAGTCAACTTCGCTTGACTTCGCTGAGGAGGAGAGTTGAGCGCAGCCAGAATAATCGACAGAATCACGAAGATTCAGAACTGGATTGAAGAGATTTGAGTCCAGTCAGAAAATTCGAATTAGGAGAATCACCCAGTAATTCATTGTTTATCAAGCATTTTGTGGTTGTTTACCTCACAAAACGCATTTCAGTAACCCAAAGCGCATGCGCGAACCCAGAAGTCGACTTCTGAACCACTTTTGCATTCCATTCGCGTTTCCGAGCGAAGTTGACTACAGTCAGCCAAGAGTTGACTACTATCAACTTTTCTGGTTGTGACTGGAAATCCCCGTATATCTTGTTTGTTGGCAGTAGTAGTTCTATTTGTAAGTATCTGTTGGTTACACAATAACATAAAGTGATCTTTAGATGTGACTGGTAGTAATGAATGTTCATACCATTTGTTACAGGTATATTTATTGCTTTACATTGTATGCGAGTGTATGTATGAACACAATTTATTACGTCGTTCCAGGTACTCGTGTTTGGATAGCATTGGACAAGACGACACTATGTGTTTCACATTGTACAGACGACATTTGTCATCTGGGTGACCTTAAAAATCATCTTCTCATATGTTGTGTTTTCAAAATCCCGCTGTTGCCATTCGTATCTTATTTGGTTAGCAACTTCATTCATGGGTCGCGGTGACGGCTGACTACATATTTAGCCAAACTGGTAACAGAGATTCTGTACACCGCTTCTATTTGCCTTTTATTATTACTATTTATCTTCTGTAACACTTTTCACAACATGGGATTCGGTGGGGGTGGAGGTATACCAAGCATCCTCACCTCAAGTAATGTCACAATTTAAAAATCTTCTGGCTATTCTACATGTATTAAGGATTGCTACTTTTCGTAAGGTTAAAAATATGTTTTTTGGGAGTTATGTGGGAGTTTTTGTTGCTATTATATGTGGTACTTATGACTGAGGTGATATTGAGGTCGCTGTTATAAGTGATCACAACATCTATGGAGAATTTCTTTCCACTATTGTAATAATATTTGAATCGTTTTAATATAACTACACAATTGCGGTGACATCGTGTTACTTCGAATATTAATTTAATAAATACATGTATCGCGAAAAGTAATTATACACGTTCCTTTTTATGTAGCTTACAGCATAGTTATTATAAAGTTGGTAGTGTCCGGGAAATACGTTCGAAACACTCGTGTTAGTCTCCGAATATTGATTCCCTACACTTTTCACGATACAAGTATTGTTTAAATTTATTTTATTAAAATGATACAATGTACAAATTTTTCATTAGAATAATTAATTTCTCTTTGAAACTTAGTTCTTTTAGTGCTCTTACTTATGTTCATGATTTTATAGACATTGTGTCAAACAAAATTAAGTCAACCTGTATATTACGAATTTTGCTAACGAAAAGAACTGTTCATATGTTAATTTCAATACTAAAAAAATAGACTAAAGTATGAAGTAATAATAACAACATTAAATCTATATTCATTTCTTGTTCATATATTAGTTCACAAAGCATGCCCAGAACTAATATTCGTCTGAAATTGTTTGAGAGGAGGTAAATTACTGTTCTTTTTATTTTTAACCTATTATCATGGTGTGTCAATGAGGAAACGATGATCAAGAACCATTCAATATTTTCATTGCATATAATTTACAGAAATACCATATAATAATTCATCATATGGTGTAAAAATTCTGATTAACATTAAAGTTATATGAACTATTTTTTATTAAAAATTGGGATAAAATGTTTTATGAAAAAAACTTACTTTCTACTTCGCGTGTAATGTTCATCTCATTGCAGGTTTTGTATCAAGCGATCACGCATGTTAAGAGGAAAAAGGCTATTAAATTCGCTCAAACTCTACTCTTGTTTTCAATCTAGCTTTTGATATAAAATTCCAAATACTAATCCAACAATCTATAAATCCTATAATATAATAACGTGATTCAAATATATTGCATTTGGAATTTATGTGTTCAGTTCCCATTCTTTCATATGACTCTTGTTGAAATCCATGTCATCAGCTGCAAAACGTTGTTTGATTTCGACAGCTTACCTCTGTCACAATTCG
The DNA here is from genome assembly GCA_002313205.1 of Laupala kohalensis. Taxonomy (NCBI): domain Eukaryota; kingdom Metazoa; phylum Arthropoda; class Insecta; order Orthoptera; family Trigonidiidae; genus Laupala; species Laupala kohalensis. The sequence continues at coordinate 35,373 of NNCF01128207.1, read as the reverse complement.
CTTCATGCCTACTTGTAGCTTCTCGTAAACTTGTCACTATCATATTCATCACAGACCATCAGCATCACGACCAGAACACAAGGAAATGTGATTACATTTAACTGCGAGGGATTATGGAATAGTCGACTTTTATGAAAACATACCTCACATTATTCGGTTAAATATAAACCAGTCAGTAATTGAGATCTCTTATTCGTAAAGTGGAAAATACATATAAATATCTGACAAACCTCTGTATAAAAAGGTTTTTGAATTTATAGCACAATTAACTTTATTTAGATTTTAGAAATACCTTAGCGTTAAAGAACTCTCATGTCCAACGAACCTCTCCTATTCCTATAAGCGGTCTAGGGCGGTGTGTGGGGAGTGGAAACTACATTTTCATACGAGGAATAACAGTGAGCGAGGATGTAATTTATTTCATTTATTAACTTCGATGCAAAATTAAATTTCATGAATTAACTGCAGAATGGTTAATTCCATTTTTTCTGAATTTGTTTCAAAATCGAATACTTTAGAATACATAAACAACATATTTTAATTTTGTTGGAAGGATTTTCTATTTGTCTAACAAATTTCATTTTTATAGTTATTTTATAGATTTCTTCTCAGTTAGAAGAGTTGTAAAAGTGGAATTAATCATACTTAGCAGGCGAATGCTCTGACATTTGCAGCAGAAACATCTCCGTGGTTCTTTCTGTCGCGGGGAAGTCCCTGCCACATAAAGGTGGAACTAGGTGCATTCTCCTGGTTCCTTCTCGCGTAAGGTAACGCGACCCGCAGTCGGCTCCGTTGATTATGTGCCGCGTAATGGGAATTTGCATTTTTAGCGTCGTACTGGCAGAGGCGGTTGGGGAAGCCAGCAGGAGACGATGGCAACGGGGGTAGCGACGAGGGCGGTCGCGCGACTCTGTAATCTAATCCTGAATCAATTACCGCCTCTCTTGTCTTCATTATGGCGTACAGTGAGGAAGGCTGTGCGGACTGCGGAGGAAGCACTGAGAGGGGGATTGCATGGGACAGTGGAAACGGTTCAGACGTGGGAACGGCGCAGGGGGGGAGGGCGGAAGGATTGTGAAAGCGAAATACTTAGAAGAGGCGAATATGGGACTATTTATTTTTATTTTAACTATTTTATACATAGTTCTATAATTGATAAGATGAACCTTGATGACTCGAATCCATATGGTAAAAAAATATGTGCTTGTGGTAGCGTACTCTAACACAGACAGCAAGAAAAAATGAAAGACGCTTACATTAACAAAAGTAAGGTAGTCAAGTGTAACAAAGGTCAGGTTCGGGGACAGACTTCACGGACCTCAGGGAAAAAACTTTCCGCCCCGTCCCCCATTCCTCACACTACCCTGTCTCCACAATAACACAACAATACACTTTAACGTTTGTATCAACGCACGCATGAACCGAAATGACAAAGTTCTTTGTAGTACAAATTGAAAAGGTGACGGATTTTAAATTTGTTTCGGAGGGGGGTTGGTTTCCGAGGAAGTATTCATTTTGAAGTTTTTCGAATTACTCTCAAAACGCACAAGTTGGTAGAGTTAAAATTCGGATACAGTACCTCCCAAAACGCAGGGAACGATTGGGGGGAAAAATCTATATTTTTTCCCCGACAAACTATCATATGACTAGACTAAAATAGCACTGCGGTGCCAAAAACTTACCAATAATTATCCAATGATTCTTGAAGATTGCTTCAATTACCGAGCTACTATGTTCGTAAACGAAGTCTTATGTAAAAGACACAAAAGTACAGATTATTGGTTTCGTTTAGAATTCCATCAACAAGGTTCTTGTCATTAGTACTGTGCCTATTGATTATCCGATGCTCCAAATCCAAAAGTTTCGATACGGCATTTCAGGAAGAATTGTTGAATGCGCAGAAATATTATGATCATTTAGTACCCTCAATCAGATGCTATATACGCCACCAGCAGTAATGTATTATCGCGAATTAGATCAATTGATACTTCCGAGTACCTAGTCAGGGAGGAAAGTTTGCATCGTCTAGATCAACTGATGTTGAAAATGAACGTAGTGTCTCAGAATTATCAAATGGATTGCAACGATATGTAAAATGTACCCAAGGAAGTGTCTACTGTACTGTCTTTTGTACAAAGGCAGTACAACATGTACTGCTTTGTAAGAATGCGAATGAATCAGTTTGTCGATTTAAATTTACGAAACCGATTCTACACGAATGTACCTTACAAAAAGACGAGAAGGATCATTAAGTATATACTACAGCAAGAAACAATGGAAAACTCAACTCTATAATCCGTTTGTATCACAAACCTGAAAATCTAATTCTGATTAAAATAATATCAGAATACGCTGTTGTAATGTATTTAGTAAAATGTGCTTCGAAATCTGAGCCTGCGTCTAAGAGTTTGACGGACATGCTCATTAAAATTTTTAAATGACAGAACTGTGAAGACTAATCACGTTGTGCATACACAACTTTACTGAAGGTTAAATAGACATTGATGCATGTGAAACTTGTAACCTCGTGATGGGCACTCCGTTATTCCATGATACCAGAAACATTCAGTTCTTCTCTCTATGAAATTCTTTACGATGTTATGTTATCATTCTTATTACAATATCTTTGGACATTATCCATCTTTACCTGTTTATATCTTCACAACAGGTGTACTTCGTTTGCAGTGTTTCGGACGTTCTATGTCAACGTCCGTCTTCAGACGTCTGGCAGCACCGGCATTCTAACCAGGGTACTTTGGTTCTTAAGGTGAGGACGTTACCACCGGGCCACTGCGATCCGATGGTGTTGGTGATATGTTTAGCTATGAAATAAACACGAACCAGGCTAGAACAAGACTGTTCCCTGAAGGAAAGGACATAACTTGACATAGGAGACATAATGAAACTGCTCACCTTGTGCCTCAAAACTACTTATTTCAGAACCGGTGACGACTACTACATGCAAAAAGAAGGTATGGCCATGGGCTCTCCACTTTCATCCGTGATGAGTAACATATCAATGTAAGAGTTCTAACTAGAGGCCATCAATGAAACCCTTACGAAGCCTAACATATGGATGCGATATGTGGATGATGTATTCGCGATATGGCCACATGACAACGAACACCTCCAAGAGTTCCTGACACACCTCAATCAAAAAGAGGAACACATACAGTTCACGATCGAATAAGAAAAAGACGGACGGCTTTCCTTCGTACGTACTGGTAGAAAGATCAGACAACGGCCTCCACACAACAGTGTACCGCAAGCAAACGCACACCGGACGATAACTCAATTACAGTTCGAACCACCCCAAGAACACTAAAATAGGCATTGCTAAATGTCTAGTTAACAGAGCAGATATCGTGTGCTCGGATAACAAGAAACTGAAGGCGGAACAGTCATCCATCATGAGGGACCTCCGCTCCAACGGCTACCTCTCTACAGTGGTACACAAGGTCGTCAAACGCAAAACACCAAGCGTTAAAGAACAGGAAGAGGACATAGGCAAGATTGGTATACCATGCGTCCCAGGAATTGGAAACAAATTCCAATTGAAGACCGTGTTCAGCTCCAGAACAACTTTGAGGACTATTCTCATTAAGACGAAACCAACGCATGAAAACCAAACACTTAAGGAATGCATATACAGTATTCCAAGTGAATACGGCCAAGAATACATCGGCGTAAACGAAGACCCTTACCCGTGCGATTAAAAAAACCCGTACGCCAGGCAGAAATCTTCAAGTCTAGGTTAGCCGACCACGCCTGGGAAAACGGACATCGCATCCTATAGGAAAAGACCTCCCCAATCGCCAGAAAAAGCGACTTAAAAATACGGAAAACCAAGGAGGTCGCATATATCCACCTGACTAAAAAACCCATTGGTCAACCTTCAATCGACATACATCCCCCATTGGATGTCAGTAATAAGGAGTACTAATTCTAGAGCAGCGCATATCACATACACCGCCGGGTCGCAGTGACCCAGTGGTAATGTCCTCACTTTAAAAACCAACGGTCCCTGGTTCGAATACCTGAAGACGGACGTTGACATAGAACGTCCAAAACGTTGCAAACGAAATACACCTGTTGTGAAGATATAAACAGTTAAAGACGATGGATAATGTCCAAAGAGACTCCGCTACAGCAGACCCTACATTAGATTCAAGTTATATTCACGTTCGAACGTTACAGGTGAGATACTGGTTGGAATGTCCAACGTATCTAACGTCTTTAACTGACGCGAATATAACCTTTAAGAAAAACGTAATTGCAACATTCGTCTTGAAACTAATCTCCGTTCTTCTAGGTGAGTACCAGATCTAGTGTTCTATTTTGGTCGCTTGACAGTAACATAAATAGGTAATTTTAATATTACTTTAAGATAAGTGCCGAACGAAATAGATGGTTCGTGGTGAAATGCATACACTAAATACGCATTACAAGGTTAACCTCATATCAACATGATAACGCGCGATGCATACGCCGCATCATAGTTGTTACTGGTACTTTACCTTCCATACTAAAATACAGCAGCACAACTAAAGAACAGAATAAGCGCTACAAGAACGGAAAGATAGTCTGATTACAGTACCGACTCGGCAAAAGTAAATACACCACGTGGTTTCGTTTGTCTCAACAGTTTCGGGTAGCTTCAGTAACCCGTGCGCACCCAGGTGTCTGCGTGGTCAGTTGGAGAAAAAACCGTTGGGTGCAAACGTGCCGCGGCAAACTAAAAACGTACCACGTTATTCTGACGCCAACGTTAACCCACTCCCTGGTGTGGTAAGGTGGTGTAAAAGGCGTTGGGTGAAAACGCGTCGACGCGTAGCTAACCAAATAACGTGAATCTAACGTGATTCTGACGTAAGTGTAATGCAGGGGTTGTAATAAAAGTGACAGAAATATTCAAGTTCTCATTATCAGATCAGAGGATTATGTCGCTGAAACTGAAAATGATACGAGTTAATCTTTCATAGTGTTTTATTGCAATACGCCACCGCGTATGGGATAGATGGCGTTAATTGAATTTGCTAAAAAATATTACGGAGGGGAAAAATCTATATCGACAAAGACAAAAGATAAAAAAATTATAAGTTTACCCACAGGTTGAAAAAAAAATTGAATCAAGCGTAGAGCTACTTTGTAAGCATTTATCATGGCGTGTCGAATGAAATTTGAGGAATGAGGGAGTAACTTGAAGCAGTGTATTTGAGCGACATAACCTTTCTGTGAACAAAATTCTGAATATGTCTCTATTATTACCTATTGATGAAAATGAAGATATTATTTTAATGAAGAGAGATTGGATAGCTGCTGGCGCAGTGACGCCAAATGTCCTACCGGTTCATGTTTCACTTGTAAATCGTGATAGACATACTTTAAGATTCGAATCAATTCGCTTCAAGAAAAAGATGGAACCGGAAAGAGCTATGTGATTAATTTCCAGAATAAATTCACATTACATTTGTTCCGCTACTCTTCTTATGCTTCAACTGGAGTTGAAGCTAATAATATCAATGGTCGAACTCTTCGTTCAGCTTTAAGAATTCCTTCTTCGAGGGGTACATCATCAGACCTCAGCAGTGAAGCCAAAATTTCATTTGGAGACGAATTAAAAGACATACAATTTATTATTATTGATGATGATAGCATGTTGGGGTTGAATTTATTCTTTAAAGGCGATAAGAGACAGAGAAGAAAATACCTACGAACTCACGTTTACCTTTTGGTGGTTTATGTGCTTCTTAAGTTAATGATTGATCGCTACTTCCACCGGTATGTGATTTGAGTTTATACAGCGCAGGGAAGAAACGTATGAGTATTCTAGTTGTACTCTCTACTCAAAAAAGTGTTTTTCTTGACAGTAATTACATCTCAAGAAAGTAATGTCAAGGAGAAGACCAAAAGACATTTCGAGATACTCTCAACGTAATTTCCAAGGAGCAATAACTAAAAATGATTATCACCTTTCATCGGACCTATTTTACATATATCATGTATCAAATAAATTATTTCACAATGCTATTTCTATTATGTCTTGAAATGATGATATCGATGCATTCAATTACCAAGAACTGGAAAATAACAAACAACTAATCGCCTTAATCCTAACTATTCATAATAGCTATTTGTAGAAAGGTGCGAAGTGCCAAAATTTGGGAAATTGAGATATTGGACTAGAAACGTGCAAAAAGTCATGGTGAATTACATATCTTGAAGGTAAATTCAACAAGACTGTGAAGAGGTCATTGAAGACCATCGAAGAATGTCAGCAGTCCTACGACCCTGGTAAATTTCATGACAGAGATGCAGTGTGTCATTCATTGGTTTTGCATTCAATGGATTCGAAGTGAAAGAAGAGAAGGAACTTATAATTCTGCCAACTTGGGAAGTGTACAGGCGAAAGAATCATATAGTGAAATTTTTATCGTAAAATTCCGGTAGAAAAGAACAGTGGCGCACCCACGGGGGGAGGGGCTAAGGAGGCTAAAGCCCCTCAAGTATCTATTTAAGAATTATTCTGTAAAACGAAAAAAGAAAAAAAAACTGTACCAAATAGAAACTACATGGAGGATAATTTTATGATCAAAATTGATTTACAGACATATATGAAGGTTATGTATATTCTCCGACTTCGAGTAAACTATTAACTTCAGAAATTTTTGACGATCCCAGGTTCCAGCCACGAATTCCTCACTCTACCAGGGTCTCTGTAGATCTCGCAACGTAAACAGAAATATCAGCTTACAATCAGCTCCCATACCGGAGACGTCCTTCTTAACCTTCCTTACAGAGGTCAACACTACCTTCAAGGGGACGTGTTTGCATAACTTTTACGCTTTGAGGCGACATCAAGATTATTTTCATTCATCCAAATACATTATATCATTTTCAATACTCTCATTACCCGATTTTCTATGATAAGAAGTTTTTAATATGTTTATGTTTCGATGCGGCTCTACTGCTAAACAGCTTATCATTGTAGAATAAATATAACTAATTTTTTTAAAATTCAATTATTGGTAGTTCTGGTGGCTTTAATAAGAAAGATTATATTATATACTAACGCGAAAAATCCCATCAAAATTCGTGATAAAAAAATGTATGAAGATACATAATTCAAGAGTACCTAATATGCCCTACTCCTGAGCAAGGTCTCTGAGAATATTTAAAACTATTAAGAAAACACTATTTAACTGCTGTTTGAACATACACTGCAATCTTAACTGTTTTTTGATCATCCACTGTAAGTAATTGCTGTTTGGTAACATACACTGCAATCTGTGGACCATACCAAATTTCACGTTTCGTCCAGAGATCAATGTGTTATAAAAACGCCTGAATGTGATGTCCCTACGACGATTGAAAGGCAGTTGTCGACTTCACGGCGCCATGGCTAGGTCATAGGCGAAGTAGCCCATGTGTGTACGGGATATCTTTCCATGCGTATGGAAAGGGGAAGGTTCAGTAAAGACATCGTGGTCGCAGAAAGACAGTAGTGGCAATCATACTCCTGAATTCACCGAGAGCCGAGTGTTCTTTTCGTGCAGTAAAGATTACTAACAATAGAATTAACTATAAAACGGCTATTAAGCGTTTAGAAAAAATAAAACAATTAATAGTGTTGATTTGAGTAAAACGCTTGGAGCAATCACGCTTGAAACCAGGAAGTCTGATTACTGATAAAGACGCTCCGACAGAGAAATGTGATCAACAAATACCGGACAATTGGTGAGTTTCAATATAATTTAATCAATCACCAAGTCTGTTGCCTAGAGTGTTGTACTAGAGTATCTAGTCTATATACTAATGGTGATTATTGATCAGTAATTTTCTGGTTTTTATCAAAATTTTACAAAATTACCATACAAAATGGTTTAATTAGATCAATTAATTGAAGTATTGATGAATATGATGGATTTTTCATTCGATTATGATCTCGCTTCCGATTCCTGAAAGTTATATTATTTCAGAATAATGTTCAATAACGAATTGTCAAATGTGGCGAGTGAATAAACTTCTGGTCGCCGCTTGATTACGAATTGGTAGAAGGAAGTCATAACGAACAAAGGGATGAAAATAATTTGTGTCTAGCGTTTCTATATAACAACAATTAATGTGTAATATTCATTCGAGGAAATGCGTTTTTTAAGAATGTATTTGGCTCCTTTGTGACGACTGATAGTCACATGTCGTCTACAATGCGTCACATAGTCTACAGTCCGAATAGAAAGATGTCATTTACTGAAAAATCGATCATAGAGTCTTCTTTTATTATTATTTTTCTCATAAATTGCTATTTTTCTAGAAAGAGCGTTTTCTTACCAAGAACCATCCATCTATACTAATATATAAATGCCTAATGCGAAAGTGTATCTGTCTGCTTGCTACTTAATCACGTCTAAACCACTGAACCGATCATCATGAAATTTGGCAAGGAGATAGTTTAGATATTCAGAATGCCCATAGACTAACTTTTATTTTTTAATGTGTGATAAGAAAGATAGAAATAGTTTTTGACGATAAATGTCGATAAAATCGAAAAGGAGAGAGTTATAACTACTTACGGTGCCTGGTTAGAGATAGGTGGCCGCGACAGCATATGTCTGTCTACAAAAAATAACCTATATTATCGACAAAACGTTATTTAAAATAGAATTGTTAAAATACTCCAATTTAGGAGAGTAATTTAAGAAGGGAAAAAATCATCACCAAATTTAATGGAGTATTTATTTTGAGCATTTAACAAAGATAAAAAAGTATGTAAATCGTAAAATTTCGACAGATAGTTCAGATTTTACAAGAGTTTTAATGAAATGGTGCAACCGCGTCATTTCTCCGAAGCGAAATTTCGACCGGCGCGCTTCCCGCGAGATGGTGTAGTATGTAACAGTTATGTATTAAATTTGTATTATTATAAATTTGAAAAATTAGGGTGCTGTATACGATTTGAGAAACCATTAAGTAAAAGTATTTTGATCTTAAAATATAGATAGATTTTATTTTTTCCTGAGTAAAGGAAGATGAGTCTACGGGAAAAAACTCACGGGAAAAAACGCCGGGTAATCAGCTAGTTCCTATATACATTTAAATTGTCTAAATCTTTGATGTTCTACATCTCTACATCGACTAGTCTTTTCGATCGCGACTTTAGATTTTTAACCCATTGTTTTCATTTATGTCCTATCTAACGTATGTTCAAGCCCCCCCCCTCCTTCATAAATAAATCCTGGGTGCGCCCCTGGTGAAGAACGGGAAGTTTGTAAAAGACATACTGTCTACAATGTTTCAAGTTATCTTATTAAATAATTACGACCGAAAAGAAGAAAGATCTACATGCTAGGATTCCCTATTTTTCTAAGAAAGAGCATAAGAAGCATTACGTGCAGCTCTGTAAATAATAAGTGACACATATCATTATAAAAATGAGATTGAACATAGTACCTTTCACAGATTTTGATTTTTTTGTGATCCTTTCCACTTTAATTTTATAGATATTATATAACTTCCATTTCGTATGACGATATGTGAGTTAAAATTCGTCCCTATCTTTGAAATTTAATAAATAAAGAAATAAAAATGTGTAATTTAGATAGTTTACTTTACAATAACTTTGTGTTCACAAATTTGGCACTTTGCACCTTGTGAGGAGACTGCAGCTGCTGCAAGTGATGAAACCCAAGGTTGCTGAGCTACGTTTATGCATTGGAGCTCAAATAATTTTGCGACGATATCTTTGGATGACTACGGGTCAGGCATATGGGTCAGTAGGAAATATTATTATTATTATTTATGATCCTGCAGTTGCATGTGAAGTATATAACGAACGTATGTCTTTGTGCTTACTTGTATATTTCCAAAAATACAGTGGACCAACTCTCCATCAAAATTCAGTTTCGTTAACCCTAATAAGAGTCTAGGAATACCTTGCACTCGGAATTAACTTACCATAATGCAAGGCTACTCTGTAACCAGAATGAGTCTAGAGAGAGTGTGGCCAATGCGGTCCAGGTTTCCACCATTTTTTCGTTAAGTTGGAGTGAATGCAGTTGAATTCATATGGATTTTTAAATATATTCAATAACTTTGAGTCGAAATACTTTTGTGTGTTAAAAAAAATCAAGCTACACATAATTAATTGCTTTGTAGAAAGAGAGCAATTATATGTATTTTTAAATAACGTGTCAATTCGGCATGTGGTGATCAGTTACTCTCTTAATATACTCTCTCTTGCTGAAATCATTCATGGTGGAATAAGACAAGGTGTGCCCGAGCATGCGCAGTGCAAATCAAATATATTAAAGACATTTTTCGGAACGGGTATATTAGGACATCGCTTCACGCTTACAACACACTCAAACATATTACATAAATCTATACGACATCTTTAACTTCCCTATCAAAAATGTCTTACGTTTCATTGGTTGGCTAATTTCCCCTTCCTCCACGATGCACAATGGCACACCTTATCTTATTGCACCATGGTAATCATTCACTGGTTCCAATGAATTACTGTATATAAAGTCATTTTTGACATAGGTGGTAAAAAGTTTCAAGTTGGGCTCATGTTACATTATGTCGTGTAAGAACTTTGGATGGCCGGTTATTAATACCAGCATTCAACGTCGATCGTTTATTAGCAGTAAATAATAGATCGCTTAGGATTGAGCGTCGGAATGAATCCAAAGACTTCTTAATTTGGCTGATGACAACTAATTCATTCTCTACTGTGTTGCTTAGAAACATAAATGTGAATAATTTGGAGAATCATCATTTCTTTTAACACGTATGACCAACATACATTATGCACCATTCCACATTATAATTAAGGAAGTCCCAAAAATTCGAAAGATACCAGATTTTAAGACAACGTCCCACTTTTTCCCGCCGGGTACCCTAGTAGTAATTTCACCCACAAACATTTTTATTGTTTGAACTTCCAAGCACTTAGTGGAAAACTAGGATATGTTCCGCAGAGCACATTCTGGGATACGGATAGCATAAACAACGGGTGGCGTTTCAGAAAGTGATGTGTAAGCAATTTGATTAATTTTCTGATGAACTAAGGAAAGATATTTATTCCCTTCATTTTCCTGTCACTCAGAAACGTTTAACTGTTGATATGTAGACGATGTAGTGCACTCCGTTGTATATTTTCGTAGAGAAGCACCCTCCACATCGAGACGAATGAAAAACTGAAGAGTCTTCAGAAATATTACTGAGGCCATCGACACGTCCTTGTGACAGCATAAATTCTTCAATCCGTTCAGTCAATTCCGAGAGCGGGGTAGGGGGAAAGAGGGATATATGTCCTTTGCATTTCGCTGAAATGTTTCTTATAAATTAATTTAAGTTTTATCTCAGAAGTTAACTATGCATATTTGTCTATTTTACTTATAAACAATTTATGATAATTTTTTTATTATAAGATATCATTGAGTGAAATTATTTTTATTTCCATTTGGTAGTTATTCACTTTACAATTTCTCCTGATTACAACTTTTATTATTATTATTATTATTATCATCATCCATTATCTTCCAAATGTATCTGATAATTTTATCTTTGTCATTTTTATTACTACACTAGCAGAACTACCCGACGTTACCCGGAATTTGAAAAGAAACTTAAAACAATCATTACTGTACATTCAAAATTTTAAAACAATTCACAAATGGAACATAAAAATTAAAACAAAATAAATTTTTATTGTTAGGCAAACATACCAAAACTTACATCAACATTTAAAGAAAAATTGATACATTTTCCCGTACACACACAGGATATTAAAAAATCTGTCTGGATTTTTTTATTACATTTTGCCAGGCGTTGTCCGGGATCCTTACATAAAATTGTAAAAAGTTATGTGTTTGTTTACATACTTCTCTACGTTTGTGATTCTAAATTTTCACTTTTATTAATTTCAAAAATAATTATTACGAAGAAAACCTACAAAAATACATAACATTTTCAGCATCGTTTGCCAAAATGTACGTAATGAATTATTTTAAAATGCAAGCAAAGAGTAAATACATTGGCCAAACGTAAGAATATGGTCCCACGAGGGTTCGAAAACATAATTTATGTCATAATACTACAAATATTATTGCGGTTCCGAAAATATAAGCCGTATTCTTCGCTTTTTATATTTACGATAGTTATAAAGAAATATTGTTCCGCACTATTTTTTTCTCTCCGCCACCGTTTATGTTAGTATGTTATAAAATGGCTCGCGACAGCGAGCCATGAACAATTATAAACAATTGTTCAGTCACAGTCGGCGATGTTAGGTTTGTTAGATCCGGCGATTCCGTTTTAAGAAAATCTAAGTGTAAAGATGGAGGCGATGGTGGAGGTAGCGGAACTCGGGGAAGGATATACGAAGAATAAGGTTAGGATAGGACGATAATGTTAAATTTGCCATCGAAAAAGGGTATTTTTTCACATAAAATGATTCAATTTGTGATTTCCGAGAACAAAGTCCCTTCCAGAATCATGGCAAAAAAAAGCCGTTTTTCTATATATCATCTGGATATTTTTCTACGGCGTTGGATCATATAGTTAAGTTGGTCCAATACATTTTACTCAGAAAAAAAAACAAAGCTTTTTGTTATGACCTCTGAATTCTTTGGTTTTCACTTCACTTTTAGGTTATTTGCTTGAAAACAATGTTCTTCACTACCTTTCTATAATTATTCTTCTACGTTTCGGTTACGTACAAGATTATACGTTCAGTGGATTGTCCACCACACGTAAAGTAATCAAACTTTGGTAAATACAAGATTTCACATTCAATAGTCATGTGAGTGAAGATTCACTTCTACTGATTAGCAACCAATTTGATTTAGGTTGTCAATTTGAACTGTTCTTGTAATTCATCAATATTAAACAAACTTTGCATTTTACCTGCAACACCCTTAAGAAGTGTTGCTTGAAATTTCAAATAATTTTATCTATTACTTTTTCCAATTTACATGCCACAGACATTCCATAGAGTTCACTTTTATTTGTATAGATCACAATGTATTTTGAGTTTTTTTCTCAAAATAATGCATGTGATTTTTAAGTTTCTAGATACGGCATTTTTATTTTTTTTCTCTTAAACCGAAACTGCTGATGTTTCTTTTGGACATACTTTACCTGAAATTCATCGCACATCTCCTACAATTATATTGTACATTATTTTTCAAGAACTAAAATTATTACCAGGATGAAGATGTATTACTTTCTTTACACGAGAAAGAAAATAGAACACTTGGAAAGAAATATTGATGAAAAAAACGAAATAATTAAGATTCGGTAATTTTATTTCATTCATTGTTATGACTTTTGCAAATCTTCCGACCATCGTAATGCATCCGAGAGTCGATGTCTGGTGGCGACGCTTTAACCCTCAGCAATCCCCCGAATGTATTAAGTGGATGTCATCGTATGGAGGAAGAGGTTAGGAAATAACTCAGTTAATCGGGGCTTCCAGAGCTTTGAGCAGTCACTGAAAATTTAGTGCTGTTATTACCAACATTAGTCAGTACATTGCAAAATTACAACATTTTGATTGAAAATTTAATAGATTCTTCATTAATTATGTAGTAAAAATTACACAACCAAATATAGCGTAAATTGATAAGAGGTGAATGTGACTTCGTACGACCAACTTAATGAGATAAGTGAAACGTTCGTAGCTCCATAAGTAATGAGTTCGACTCCTAGGTAAGCTAAGGTTTTTAGTGTTCATTCATACCTTATTCCATTCGTTCATTATCAATATTCATCCATTTAGTATACGCCTCTCCCATTGATTCTAATACTTAGCGTTCTATTGTTAATGATTGTGATCATCTCTCTCTGTATAAACGTACGATATACGAGCATATATAACAGAACTCATGGAGAGGTATGGGAGAAGAGAAAACAAGAAAGAAATTGATCAACCAATAGAAACAGAATGAAAAGAAGTGAACAACGTAGTTTCTTCTTGACCTTCAATATCGAAATGAAACTGAAAAAAAAAAAAAAATATGGCATCGAATATCAGCCGAGATGTTTATTTTCCAATTTTGTATCATTATACGGATAGTAATTTATATAAAAAATCCACAATCTACTTTAATTTTTTTATCCGACTAAATTACATTCAATATATTGTAATAGTTATCATACAGCTACAGGACGAAATATTACTTGTATATGTTTTTGTGATTTCCTGTTTACCCACCTGAAGTATAATTAAAAGATTAAAAGAAATATTATCTTCTCCAAAAAGAAACGATTGATACCTATTCAAAACTATTACTTTTCAATTCGTATTACACTTATACGATTAAAAAAAAAATAATAACGCAGAAATGATACATATGATGCAATATATAAATCTGCGATTCACAGTACAAAAATCAACAATTAACAAAAAATAACACTACGAATAAAATATTTTAGGTACTAAAATTTATAAAAGAATATTACAATATATATTTTAAAATATTTATTGACCACTCAATGATGATGTTCTTTTATTGACGATTGTCAGTTCCATAGCATAGATAACTTGCCGACATTTCGCACAATTTTAAGTCTATCATCAAGGTTTTAAGACTATTTAAGTAACCGAAAGTTGTCCGAAACGTCAGCATGTTATTAACTCTACGGAGCAGACAAACTCTGAAGAATGAAACAATAATAAAAATCTTTATAGTAAATGGAAAATTTGGAAATCAGTAATATTAAGTCTTTGATGAATATGAGGTTGGTAAATTTATTTTCTCAATATTTTAAGCGACCCGAAAGTTCCAATAAGGAAGCATTAAGGAGATAATTTTTATGTCAAACTATAATTTAGTTTACAAAATAGATTATCCAATAAAAATTTCCAAAATAGATTATCCAATAATATTTTCATGACATAATAGTAACATGAAATGAAAGCTTTCCGGATGAATCCAGTTCTTTCACCTTTAATTTTACATGCTATTCTACATGTTGTAAAAGTCTGCTTTTAAAAATCCACGAAAGTCACGGTCCAGTAAACAGGCCAGAGATCGCCGACAACAATCGCATATCCTGAACCGGAAGTAGAGATCTTCCTCCCGGTAGAGGGAGAGGAGAGAACGCAAATCGTGAGGAAACGGAAGGTATCCTGGGAAGGGCGAGGGCGTCCTGGCGCCGGCAGCGTCGCGGTGGCGCGGCGCAGCGTCGCGGCGTCGGCCAACGGTGACCACACCTGTCTCCGGTGCACATGTGATATGTGAGCGGTCGGGAGAGCTCCGGACCTTACGGCGCCTGTCGAAGGTCTTCTGTGCTATTGCTGTCGTGTAGGAGACGAAGAAATTCAGGATGACAAGTTAGGAAAAACATAACAAGAAACTGTTTTAAACGTTCTAAAAATATTTTTTTAAAGTTTGTTAAACTCAAATTTTCATATTACAAAAATGTTTTGCAAAGTATTTTCATAATTATTTTTTCAATTCGTGTACGAAGAATTACTAATCTCAGGAAATCTGTCGATGAATATCCAGCGAAACTTTTGCGTAACAATATATTTCTTCTTACCGTTCGTGAAGCATCTCATAGGACTTCTCGTTGTCATGAACGGAATTTAAATGATTTTCTTCTTCAGCCAATTATTATTGTTCTTGAATTAGTTCTACGCACATTCTAGCATTCTCCCACTGCGCTTCACGGTGTGACTGCACCCCGCCCCCCCTCCAAAAACATCTGCTTGTAATGGTACTACCCATAAGATCAGTAGGGTATTCTGCTGTTGTGAACCAAGAAAAAATATATTCCTGGTTTCTCTTCCAAGGAACATTATAAATGTTTCTAGTTATCTTATTTTATGGACAGTTACCTCTATTTTACATATCCCATACAAGTTTATTTGCCTTATTGAAAAGGATAAAAGGAAAATGTGAAAGTGTAAAATATGTGAATTTTTAAAATAATATGAATGAAAATTGATCAATAGAATTAAATATTGTGCTGGTTAACGCTTATACATTACACTGCTTAGTTACTTTATGTGCGCTTTGTTCTACAAATTTTCATTTCTTCAATCTTTATATCGATTTTGGTAATTCTTTTAGTTTTATTGCTTTAAGTTGTACTGTACATTTAAAACTGGGCGGTCTTTTAAAGAAAATTTGTTCAATTCACGATTTTTGGAAATAAACCGATTAAATATTAAAGATGATTAAGGATTTTGAAAATGAAAGAAATCGAAATCCAGAAGATGACGAAAATGTATTTTACATTTGTAACGATTCGATTCCCATAAATCCTTTTAACTTTTTACGACGCAAGCGAGAGGTCCTCAATTAATGTTTGTGTGTCAGCCAATGAGTGACCCTGTCAGCTTCTTGTGTATTAGTGGAAACGATAAAATTAAAGCAAATTTTGAAGTTGCTCAATAAAATACTTTCCGAACTTTGTACATAATTACTCGATTCAGAGTTAAGGTTATTGAATTGTTTCTATACCCAATTATTTCTTTACCAAAGCATTATTTTTTTCTATGTGTACGAGAGTATGATAAATCTTGCTTATGTCTCTGAAGTTTTGCTGATACGAAACTTAACGTACTGCTGATACGTTTTGCTGATACGAAATTTTAGTTTTTGCAAAACACTATTATATGGTGGTATAGAGTTGTGGCATGTATCAACAATATCCACCAAGGGTTCTGCAACAAACTCATCGAAACTCGTATCATTAGAACGAAAAAGAATCATCAAACTGCGTGATAATATCAAATACAGCTGCACTGGAACGGTCTTAATCATTGAATGGAATTTTACGAAATAATTTTTGGTTATAAGAATACATTATCACAGTAATGAGATTCAACACTGCATGGGACGTCTTTGATGACTAAGATACTATCGGTATTTCATAGTGACTTAACCAACAAAGCTTTTGAATAATTAGAGAAAAGTAAACGGCACCGACCCAACATAAATCGTATGTATTGTAAGTCAATGAACCCTAATATTAAGGAGATACACTCCTGTAAATACGACACTCCTGTATTGAATGCAATTGCCTTCACGAAATATCTCTTCTCTTCAACACTCGTTTATTCACACCTTAATATTACTCAACACTTGTAAATTTTTCTATTTTCTCACAGATTCAAAATACCTCGCCGGAAGTAAAAATTTAATGCTCCCGTGCACTGTCCGTCTACCTGTAGCATGTGCTTCATTAAAAAGATGGGACATGGTGCAAGAAATGGATGTCAACATTTGGCTGAACGCCCACCGGAGTCCTCTGCTGCCTTCTATTCTGTGCTCAAGTGCACAAAATAAAGGGATCTGAAGAGAATTCACGTCAGTTAAAGAACACACAATATACAACGTCGCAGAAGCGTGGAAGGGAAAGTTACACGAGGCTCAGGACTGAAACTATTTGGAGGTAGAATGGATTTTAAAAGAAAACATTTATCCCAGATATTTGAAAAAGAAAACCTTTTTAAAATAATTTTAAGAATTCCTACTATACCACATGTAAAATATTTTGAAAATCTAAAACCACAATACGTAGCACGTACCTCGAAAATTCAATTCGACTGATGGCCGATTAATACGTGGGTAATAGTTTGTTAAGAGTATCGTGTTAAATTTTGGGTGTGACTTTTCTACCCCAGGGTTTTAACCGGACGCAACAAATGTATGCTATTCTGATCAAACTATTGTATCATGAGTTCATATTGGGAAGTTTGTTACCATAATAATTGCATTTTGATTGGAAGCATAAGATCTCAATTTAGTTGCCAATAATATCTGTTGTGTATCACTATTTCTTTGAGTCATAAACAATACTTTTCTGTCCAGACATCGACAATAAAACTAAAACATTTCTTCTCCAGATATTATTTCGGTACTTTTATCATTTTTAACAAATACAATTGAAAAACGAATTTTCTCTATTAAATATCCTGTTTTTTCCAACATATTCCTTTCCTTTCAAATGCTGTGAGGTATCAGCTCAATTCGAAACCAGTAATGACTGCAGCAAAACGATTGCGATGAATTGGAAGTTATAGCTGTTTTCCTAATTCAACAGATTACAAAACTTTCAACTACAATCACTCCATTTTGTTTATCGGCCGGAAGTGACACCATATTTGCATTAGTCAACATACCTCATTCCATTCCCTCCCCACCCACTCCTCGTTGCGAACTCTTTCCCCCTCCACCCCATCCGCCCACGTCCGCTCCAATAACTCGCGTGATTGTCGCGGGGCGTTGTGATGAAAGTCCGGGTTCGGCCCCGGCCTGCCTCCCTCACCCGCCGCCTCAGGTGCCCCATCCGAACACACTCTGCGCGCTCCCCGAGCGCCCGTCACAGTAATTTGTAGATGCAAACTCAATTATCGCGACCAAATAGATTACATAGTTACTCAGTTAAAATAATGCGTGAAATAATAGACGAACGTTGGCGTCGCGACGCAGCACGACGGACGGATGGACTCTCGTCGCGAAACTCGGCGCCACTCCCCTCCCTCACTCCCACCATCACCAACTCCCACCCATTTTCCCTTCCCTGCCTCAGCTTGTGCTAATTGGCACGCGGCAAATGCAGGCGGGTGCGCGCGGGCGTGTTTGTGAGAGCAAGCGTGTGTGCAGATGAACAGGCAGCTCTTGTTCACGGCCATCTGGACGAAGAGAGTGCTTGTATTTTCGTTTCTAAGTATAAAGAAAGTGACGTTTGAATGCGTTTGACTAGTTAAATGCGCGTCGATCACTTTAACTGAACACAATATTTTAATAAAATGTGTGAAATTGTGAACATGGTTTTATTTATTTGGTGTTTTATGTGAAACGAGGTTACTTAACTTTTCTTTCTTATTTGACACTACAATGTATTTGAAGGATTCATGTTTGCAACACAGTTTGTTTAATTACTTCAGTTTAGATTTCGCATGTAAATGAATGTGTACATTCTAATAATTCAATATTAAATGAGAAGATAGTAAAATTTAATACTCTGGAGAATAATGTGTGTGATGATAATGCGTGTGACATGTTAGAAAAAAATAAAATAAAGTTAAGTGTTACGTCCTTTCTACTCTTCTAATTTAAATGTTTCTTTGTGTTCCTACGTATTCTTTTTAGGTCAATTTTTCCTACAATCCTTTGAGTTAATTATATACATTTTTGATGGAAAACGTTACACATTGCTGACTGCATGTATCAGTAACTCTTTGGTTGGGTTCTTTGTTGCACAGGGCAGCGATTAAATGAACGCGCTTTTCTGTCTCTAATATTTTCATCAAAGCAATATTATCGTGTTTTATCCTCTTTATATATAGCCGAAATGCATACACGCTTCCAAATATCCAACATTTATAGCTATTGTCACTTGTGTTCACTTTATTAATAATGCCCCCCATCAAATCATCTCCATATTTTCCAACAGAATTAGGGGAGAAACAAGCGAACTGGACATATCTGCCCGCATTGACTATGCTTCTGGCTTTAATTTTTCAAATACGATTTAAAAAGGGAGCCTTTATTCTCGACACAAAAGTACCTTGAAAAGGGTCATTAAACCTATTGTAGTACGGTCGCACGACGTATCACTTTTCATACGGTTCATGTAATGCATCTGGAAATAGTCCGTAATTGGGGAAGGTATAATTAGCTAGTTTCACAAGTATTTTTCTTGCGTTCGCCAGTCTTTTTATTTCCTCATTCTATTCTCGTGAGTGCAGTGTCCCGTAATACTTTTCCTTGGACAGTGAGACTTTTTTAAGTGTTGCTCTGACAGTTTTACGCCGCCCGTCTGCCTTTCGGTTAGAGGGAGACAGAACTGAAGTCGTTACGGTGGGACTTCAGAACAAAACGATTTTAAGGATAATGATAATTGAGTTTTGAGGTAATACTATGTTTGTGCTAATATGTGCCATGATGTTTTTAGTTTTCTTCTCTGTAACAATTGTGAATTTGGTATGACACTTTCCTCTAAATACTTTATTCAATATAATTAAAAATAAGTTAGTTAAATAATAAATTGAGATGTTATGGTTTACATTTATAAAATTATAGTGCAGATATGTCTTCCAAGACATTTTCGATTGTGATATTGTTTAAATTACATTTTTTGTTAATTTGGAATATGTCAAGAAGATCAAAATTATCTCTTCCGGGTGATTATTTAATGAGTATGTTAAACGGCAGAAATATGATCAATGAAATGATGTTACAGAATACGTTTGATTTAGATATTTTTAAGTATCAATTTGTATTTTATCAAATTGGTATCAAATAATTATAATTTGCTTCAACAAATATGATAAGTGTATAAAGGTGCCCATTGTTGAGAAATATAGTGTTTAATATTTAAAAACATTAAATAATATTTCAAATATATTATACGTCTCGTATATTTCTTATTTAATTGTTGGTACTATAACCTGATATATTATCTGCATTTAAGATATTGATTAATTTTATTATTATTAAACAAATCAAATAGTTTACTGTTACATGAGGGTCATCTTTGGAACAGACTGTTCCAAAACTACCCCCAAAGAAGTACCCAAGAACACCCACAATGTAAAACGCGATGATGTTTCATAGACACGTTTCACAAAACCAAACTATTTTACTACGCTGGGACATGCACACCGAGTTTCATGTTACGCAAGTTTCATAAAACGCATTTCAAGGAATGCGCAAAAATTGTTTCTATGGAAACGCGTTTCGTGCAACATGACGTGGATTTTAGTGAGGAATGACGAGTTCAAATAAAACAGAAAATGAAGTTCTGAAGCCAGAATTCAGTTCAAATAAAGCTAGAGGAAGCAGTGAAGAAGTATCCGAGAATATAATACTAAAGATTAGAGGGAAATATTACTTTGATTAAATCAGCTATCGCCCACCTATGGTTCGTGGACCACTAATGATACGAGAGTAAATTTTGTAGTTTGTAGAGAAATCTTGGTTTTAATTTCATCGCCCATGAATTTTAAAAGACATAAAACATATTATCATATTGAATCTCTTCAAAATCGCGGTTAAAAGATGTACCATTGTTTCTACAATGTAAAATAATTTATTGATTATAATGAAAGTGAAATTCGTCTTGTTCTTTATCACGCCATTGCTGCAGTACTTTCAAAATAACTGATAACAGTTTCAAAACTATTTTTCTGCATTCTTGTATTGTGTCATTATTCATGTAAATTTAGTTGTATATGTACTCAACCCTGGTACGGTTGTGTACATTAATTCTGTAGCCCCATCCTGGCCCGGGTGTTTCCTCCGGTTTTCCTTTGGTTAGAGGCGGATTTTTTATAAAGATTCTCTAGGCTCTTGCCTAGAGACGGCATCAATTGATATAATTGTTAGCGAATTTAGTGTTATTTTAATAGTTACGATTTCTAAAGAATATTTTCTGATTAGTCTATAGTTTATATTAATAATAAGTACTTGCAAAATAATTTTTTTGTTTTATTAAATATATTTTTTTTGGTATTCTGTTAATACCACAATACTTAAAGAACGAGGATTAGACCCAAAAACACTGAGTCTAATCAAACAAACACTCACGGATACTGTCTCAAAAGTAAAATTTATGGGCGAAATTTCCGAACCATTCCTGATAAAAACTGGTGTTCGACAGGGTGATGGTTTGTCCCCGATACTTTTCAATATTGTCCTTAACAAGGTGATACAGTAATGGGAAAATGAACTAAGGAACCAAAATTATTGGAAACCAATACAGCTTGGACGACCTAAAGATGACCTCAAAATTTCATGTCTCGGCTTCGCAGATGATTTAACAGTATTAGCAGATAATGAGACCATAGCTGACAAACAAAGAGAAATCCTTCAAGATTGTGTATAAAAAGTAGGTCTACAAATTTCATTTCAAAAAACCGAATTCATTTGCTCAAAATTCAATATACAAACTTTAAACACCCAATACGGCAAAGTCAACAGAACTTCACATTTCAAGTACCTCGGCGAAATCATCGAACCTACAGGTGGAGAAAAAAAAGCACAAAACATTCGACTACAGAAACTGAAGAGAGCATACGGAAGAACCCACAATATCTACAACAAAAAATATCTCTCCATAGGCACCAAAATTAGGCACTACAACACAGTAATTAAACCGGAAGTCCTGTATGCTAGTGAAACACTTACTCTTCACATAAAAGGAGATTTAGAAAATTTATTAAAAGAAGAACGAAATACCACAAGAAAAATTATGGTCATGAAATGACGGAAGATGGTTTTAGATTAAGGTCCAGGAAAACAACTGAAAAAATATCTAACTTAGCGGCAGACATCAGAAAGAGAAGACTAAAATTTTACGGTCATATACATAGACTACCTACCACCAGACTACCTAACAAAATTCTAAAATACATCGAAAAAATTAAGGCCATCCCATGGATCCAGGAAGTAAAATATGATTTAGAAAAAGCTCGAATAAAAAGATCTGACATTTTGGACCGAAAACTATACAGAGAGAAGGTAGATACGTGGAAAGTACAGTCGGAAAATGAAATCCCAAAAAGAGCAGGAACTAAATGGACAGAGGAGAGAAAAAGAATCATAGCGAAAGGATGAAGGAAGTGTGGAGACAGAGGAAAATGAACAGTTAAATCATATGGCTTTGCGTGATCCATACAAGGGTCCATTCGCAAATAATAAATAAATTAATACCACAATACGTAGCGAACTACTTTTATTCTTATCATAGGAGTACGCTGAAATGTTAAAATCGTCTCTCCCGGATCGGAATTGATGGGATGATCCCTTGCGTGCTTCCGGAAAGTAAATTAGTTTATTGATGCTATTTTTGTTTAACTGTACATAAAGTCTATGTTTTCTGTGATTTTTAAACATATTTTAAATACATTTTAATACTTTTTTGTACTTACGACATTCCGTTGATTCTTTCTCTCTTGCAAATATTCTAGTATTGTTGTCGTCTCTATGCCTTATTCCTTGATTTTGTATATGATCCTTGTATTCGGTATTCTGGGAAGCTCTCTTTCTCTTTTCCCAATGTAAGACCGTTACAATGGTTGTTTTTGTTTATTGCTTGCCTGATGATGATGACCTACAGTAGGGGTCAAACGTTCTGTCTCCGTAATAGTTAATAATATTATCTGTGTAATAAGGTCGTTTTATTACTTAATTATTAAATCTTCACGTAGCATGTAACTACTTTTTTTGACAATAAATTTATTTATTTATTTATTATAAAAGTATGTTTTGTGACACGGGGTTTCATGAAACGCGTTTCATTGGTGTGCATCACGCACAGTATGTATTCATCAATTTATACATAATGAATTTCTTTGAGAAATTATTCGGAAACTTAATAAGTACTCATTTAAAAGTATACAAAGTATTTATTATTGTATTGTCGCGACAATATTATACAGGCCAGAAAAATAAAAATAAGTTATCACAGGTTCATGAATCATTAATAATTGCTTCTAAAATCGACTGTAATCTTAAAAGCCAATGGAAAATGAACACTGAAAATAAGGAATTTGACGTTGATTCGTAGTCTTCGTGTACGTAGCGGTAACCTCTTGTTACATAGTCTCCTGTCTCTTACACGGACAGTTTTACATAGTTGACAGACTTAGTTTCCTTCAGTCTCCGCCTCGTTGTATTTTCTCATTCCGCTAGTCCCTGGTTGTGGTTCATTTTTTCTTCTTTCCTGAACCTTTTCGTTATGTCGTTTGCTATTTACTACATTGTTCATTTTTTACTAATCCATCTCGAGAACCAATCTAGTAACTAATGACTTCCAGTTAAATTTTTCAATACTATTTTAACTATAATAATGAATTTTGGATTGGAATATTCGTTCATTGTTTCTAAATAAGAACTAACTTTATTCTGTCGAATTATGTACTACATCTTATAGATGCATGTTTTTTTCATTTTATAAATGTAACGTTAAGAATTCAAAATTTAAAAAATAATCGTATATTAGATTTAGAAAAATCTTTTGATTTCAGCGTTGAATTGTTAATATAACTTTTTTTTTCCTTTGTGATTTTTATTTTCATGAGAGTCGCATATATTCCGTCGTCGGCAGTCATTTCCACTTAAATATTAAGAAACGAAAAAGTGTGAAGGAAACGGAAGCCAAGCCAGAGTCACCACAGGTGGTGTCAATGAAGGGGACTTGTAGCATGAGGATGCAGAGGTGGCATTGGAGAATGAGCCGAAGGCGGTGACGGTGGCGACGGCTGTGTCGACGTTCTGCGAAGCGTTGCGTCCAGAAATAAGGCGCGAGCAGTTTGCTTTCGCACCTTCCCCGAGCCGGTGACCTCAGCATCATTGCCACCATCACACCTTGCACATGTGGGCAGGGCTGTCGTAGTGCTTCCGTTCGGGAAAATAATAATGTCTAATAACACAAAAGACGATCTTACATTTCGGCTTCCAAAGGGATCGAACCCATTTCCGACCCAAGAACCCAATTAAGAAAGCGTGTTGATTATAACATTAAAAAGAATTCGGTAATCCAAAACTGATTTTTCTACGTGTGTTACAATTATGATATTTATCATTGTTGATTATCATTAGTCATAAGAAATGTGTTTAAAAGAAACAATGTGTTGTATAAAAAGTTGTGACAACCTCAGCGTGAATCGAAACGCATTGTCTGTTATACGACCTCGTATATCTGACCCACGGAACGTCACTGCAACATCTTCAGTAGGATGGTGACTACACGTAACTATTGTCTACACCTTCCGCTGATAATTTTATAGTCCTCCCTTTTCGTGGTATTATTGATGTATTTGTTTAAGAATATATTAAATATATTTTATGTATGTATTGTTATTTATGTATGTTTTGTAATTTACGTATTATTATCATGTATTTATTTGACAGTGGTAAGGCGGAAGAGCAGACCTGATAGCTTTAGCCTAACCACAAAATAAAAGTTTATTATTATTACGTTTATTATAATTACTGCTCAGAGAGATA
The DNA here is from genome assembly GCA_002313205.1 of Laupala kohalensis. Taxonomy (NCBI): domain Eukaryota; kingdom Metazoa; phylum Arthropoda; class Insecta; order Orthoptera; family Trigonidiidae; genus Laupala; species Laupala kohalensis. Next base: position 10,396 of record NNCF01128207.1, on the reverse strand, counting down.
ATACGAGAATCTCTCTGCGAATATAATCTATGTAATTATTGCCACTCTCGAGATAATTCCTGAGAAATATATACAAAGGTACAGTTATTGCTTACTTTATTCAAATATATGTGTTAAAAATTGTTTCTTCAACACGGACACTAATCACTAGGAGGGGTTTGCGACTTTAGAATAGGGGTGGGCAAATAACGGTCCGAAACTGACAACAAATTTTCGGGTGTGGTCAGGTCGGGTCGGTTTGTGAAATCAGTTAATCTTAAAACCATTGGATGACCAACAATGTTGTCACCATCACCTCATCCATTACCACATCCATCCAGAAGATCTGATGCTCGCGTTATTTCTAATTAATTCGAAGTATTCGTTGACAGTGGCTTGTTTTCTTTTCTGGAAATAACTAAAATAATATAATATTGTTTTCACACAAAATGGATGACATTTATATAATAAAGTAAAACAAATTGTTCCTAGCATCAATGGTAATTCTTCATTTACGATGTCTAAAAACGATTCAATTCAACCTATTTTTTCACTGTTCGTCCTCTCAGACCTAACTTACGCATCTATGTGATAGTGTAAGGAATGATAAGAGTTTTTTTTCTACCCAGCATCACATTGTTTCATAGAGAAGGATTGATTTGGCGTTATAGTATTTGTATTAATCAATTTTATTAAACGCTGCAGTGACTCGGAACGAATACTGGAACTTAGATCCATGGTTAAAGTTGGCCACCCCTAGACCACTCCAAGGTGCTAATGTGTTGTGCGTCGAATGATTAAAGCTGCGACTGTGTTGTGCTTTCGGCACCGTGAAAACAGTGTTGGATGGCGATGATGAGGAGAGGGGTGCGGAGGGGAGGGGATTTGAAGGCAGCGGTTGAAGTGTGAGAGGCAGGTGCACGCACTTCCCACTTCGAACAACTGGAGCATTCCCTCCGGTATCTTTCCTAAAAATAGAGTGCTGCTGACATCTTGGGTTGAGCAATTTATGGTATCGAACGATAATACCAATCATCACGATTCATCAGAGATTACTAATATTCTAAATTTAAAATAATATTCTTATTTTTCAACCTCCTCTCACATTTTAATTGTTATGGTAGATAATGCATGAGACCATTTATAAGTATTTCCGTTATGACTCTAAACACAAGCCAAACGAATATTATTTTTGCGATATAGATGTACTTGTTTAGATAATTTTTACTGATTTCGCATGTATGTACATTTCTGAACGAAATTTGAAAGGCAAAGGAATTGTGGACTGAAAGATTCTCTATTGCCGAACAGCTTAACATAACAATATCTACTTCTGAGTTGACAGTTACTCTCAATGATTTGTTTTAAAATATGGATTTCTATTTAGGAAAAAGTGAGTTATCTTAGAAGTTGATGTATTTCCTTTCTTTGTATCACAAAGCCAAATAAGTGTAATTTTTTTCTCTGCGATTTTTACCATTTCAAAAGAACTAAGTGTCGTGAAGAAAGTACCTTGAAAACTAAATGGAATTGCCAAAAACCATGTGTAAGTCACTCTCTTCCGAGTGCAGAATGATTTTTGTTTCCATTGAACTATAATCTGTAAAACTGTGAATATAGTCATGGAAAACTAAGTACAGACATTAAGTGATTTTACCAGGAAAGTTTTGGGAAAGTTCTAAAATTTAGCCCTTTACGGTTTTCAACTTTGTCCTTTCGAAAAAAGTAGGGAAATGTGAAAAAAGAAATCAAAAACATCATGCGCGTTTTTTCGGATTTGATTTATTACAGGAAAACTTCACTGTACAAAGGAAATATCTCATAGAAATAAAATAGGCAAAATTTCCTACTACATATAACCGTTTGCTTTTTTACTTTCTCATATACGTAGTAAATATAAAGTATTGTAATCGTGAAAAAATTCGAAAACGAGATTTTGACGGAAATGTCCGTTTTGGTGATCCCTGATTCTGAAAAAGTGGTTTTTGGAATAACGCCCTTCCGTCTGTATGTCTGTGCACAGCGATTCTGAGTAAATGGATAAATCAATTTAATTCGCATTTCATATTTACGGTAGAATTTACTTGTTGTCGATGCACGTGCTCTAATTTTTTTAACCTTAAAATGAAGGGAACTTCACAAGAAGATCAAAGTACATTTTTTAATATTTCTCAAAAAAGGCTTCAACGATTTTCCTTAAATTTTCTGTACGTTAAGTACAATTAGTATGCATTACATCCCCATTAGCGGTATTTCGCTGGAAAGTTTGGTATAGATGAAGTAAAATAATTTCTGTCCGCTACATTGACACATTAGTTTCAAGAAGCTTGAATAATATTTAGCATTTCATTTCAAATATTTCATAATATTTAGCAATGTAAATAGACCAAATAGACGTAGAATACACTTTTCGTAAACTGAAATGAAAGATATAATACTGATTAAATACGTAGGAGGACAGCAAACGCACTGCAGATACGACAATACATCAATGTCTGTCTGCAACGAAATTAAATATACATAACACTTTTTCGATATTTATAAGACTGATATGTCACTATATGTTTTGAAATAATATTCTGAATATTTATTTTACTTTCTAAAAGACAGTATTACTAAAATATTATTTTATTACTAAAAGACTGTAATAATTCATCTAGCGACTTTCAGCATGAATAGAGCATTGAAAGACGATCAAAATATAGAGGACCACGCCAGAAATGACCCTTTCAATGTAGAATTATTTCTCACACTATTCTTTAGACGGAGAAACGTATATGAGAAAGTATGTGCAATGGTTTTGCACCACTAGTTCTCATGTGAATAAATAACCCTCTAGCGGACGTTGAATTTATATCCCAGCATTTCAGAATTTTTGGTCCAAACGTTCTGGAGAAGTTTTGAAACTTTGTTCCATTATGTTTCTCAAGATACTGATTTTGCTTTTTAACTTTTCCTCTTCGAAAAACGTCCGGAGATATGAAAAGCAATTGAAAGAACTTCAAAAAAGACAATTTTGTCTCCATTTAGGATTTTGCTTATTTCACAAGACGCGCTCGTTTGAAAGAAGGGTTATGTTTACACTATGAAACTAGACAAAATTTCCTATAATGTACCTCCGTATGCCTTTTCTGTCGGACGAATAGTTGACCCGTTAGAATGCACTGAATATATACTCCACATCGTTCCTTAAATGTTTTTGAAAATAACTGAATTTTTGTTCTTGAATGTTTTTGGGAGATTACAAATTCCAACATTTACACATAAAAAACATCGTTAAGTCTGAAAAATGCAAAAAAACCTTATAATATTGTTTTTTATATTTAAAGTAATAACTTCACTTTTTGAAAAAAATGTTACTTTACTGAACGGAAGTAAGCAAAAATGTACAGACCCTTGTATTCCTTCGATTTTTCTGTCAGACCCTTTATCTGTGCATTGAATTTACACTCTAGCAATTTCCTCAAAGTTTTGCAGAAGTACTTTTGTCTTTTGTTGTTTTTTCTCTCTCTCCTGAAATTATTATGAATTTCAACTTTTCCCCACGAAGAAAAAACAATGGAATTTCGGGAAACATGAAAAAACAATGTTTCATGAAAACCCCTCTGTTTTATTAGCTAATGAAATGTAATTTTGTTTAGGTAAAAGCTACTGTATGCATTTTTTTCGAGAAAATATGTCATTATTGGAATAATCTAGACAAAGTTAACTTAAATAACTTAAAATATTTAACATCCTGCTTCTGCGACTATTCGGAATACGGAGAGTTAAAGTGAATGTTGTCACGTTGTGTTATCGTTGCGATACGCCAACTCCCTTTCTCGTGCAATCTGAACTTCCGGTCCCCTCCTTCAAGGAATAATGTCCGACTTTTGTGTTCTCTGTTTGAACCAGTGATCTCAAACCACACAAAGTAGTAAAAACTAGAAGTTGTGAAGACATTTCTTCTTGAGGGTGAGTTACGAAGAGTAAGGCAGGGAAAGTGGCGAAGAAATAATCAGCGAGTTCCCTTGAATGTTTACTGGCCAGGTATTTCCAGCGATATTGACGTTTCAGGTGCCAAGAGGGTGAATTCTAGGTGCGGTCTCCGTCCCGATAAAAATACGCCGTATAAATATCGTTTATTCGAAAGTAGATTAGTATAGAATCGTGTGAGTGGGAATGGGAGATGGCCTCTTGAATGAGGTCGTATGTTAAAATGTTGTGGCGACCTGTTGGGGAAACAGAAAAAGCGCAATGTTTAACCCTGGATCTTCTAAAATAGTAGAAAGGAGTCTGAAATGTTGTTTCATTGACATTAATATACAATTGGATACGATGATCAATGTATGTCAAAAAAAAATCGGTCGTTTATTTTTTAAACTATTTATTGTTCAATTTGACTTAAAGAGAAAAAAAACATGTTGGTTTGCTGTTAAATATTTTCCGTACGTTTTATCCAAACTCTCAGTAAAATATGTTCGCTTGGT
>NNCF01128205.1:0-15592 GCA_002313205.1 Laupala kohalensis | reverse complement strand
GCTGTTTCATGCTGAAATCAAATAAGTCTTTACAGAAGCAGTAGTCATGATAAAATTAAAGTCATAGGAACAAAAGTTAAAATTTAAATCGTACGATGTTACTATGTTTGTTAAAATGATTTTTAAACCAGGTGTGCTCCCATCAAGTGAGTGGTTGTAACGTAGTTGGGTGTATGCATGGAGTTTTCATTAAAGGAATTTTAATAATAAGAAAGTTAGTCTAAATTTGATGAGGTGATTTGACTTGGCAACTATTTTAAACTCTCATTAATGAAACTATGCCATTACTCATGAAATATTTACTTCTTATTCTAAAGAACTGTGAATTCTTCAAGACTCATATTTTTAGAACTGACTCCATCTAAGATATTTAAGATTGAAAAAAAAATTATTTCCCTAGCAAACATTTTTATTTCTAAAAACATAAAAAATTTCATACGCTATTCAAATCAGTGTTAAAACTTCATGAATGAACTTTGTATAAGAATGTCAATAAATAAGAATATTAACTGTGATTCAGTTTGGGTTTAAAAAAAAATGTGAAATAATTGGAATTGTTGCTTGAAAATTGAGACTCTGCTATCTTTCAGTAAAGATGAAGATAATTAATTAATATTATGACGAAATAAGTACTCAAAACAAAAATTGTAAAAAAGAAAAAGAAACAAAATGCTATGTTGAACTGTTATGACATGTAACAGAGTAATTAAAAATTACAAATTCATTAATAATTGGTTCACTAGACATTGGCCTAAAAGGAATGTAGTAGAAAAAGTAAAAGTTCGTTTAAAAAGGTGTGTAATTGTTTTCAGTTTCCACATTTCACATCCTTTCACAAGCATAGATCCTTTGGCCGCTACTAGATAGGGCTGTTGAAGAGAACCACATGGTTTTATGGTTATATTCTACGACTTCCGCCGAGTTCCGTTTTGGACGCGATGGGATGAGATGTTCGATTCTTTCTGACAAGGGAATATGAAATTGTGAAAATGAGTTTCTGCTAATTTCTAAGATTCTACTCCCTTCTGTTCTTTGGTTTCTTGTGTTTTTGTGATGGTGCTGTAAAAGAAAGTTGATGATTAAAGCGCTTTGTTGGTACTAAAAAGAAGTTTGTTTACAATTACTAACCGAAGATACATTGTCTTCTGTGCATTTATTTTGGGTCGTTATAAAATGCCTTTAATTCGTTTGAATGACCATATTGGTCTCTTCATGCGTTCAGTTGGGAAATTATACGAGAAAATGGAAATGACTGATTGTGTATTGCTAACAATGGGAGGATTAATTCATGCCCACAAGCTTATTTTAGCGATTCACAGTCCATATTTAAAGGTAAGTTAGGTGCAATGGAATTTTCGTACTAACTACTTTACTACCAATTGTTAGGTTATGTGAGAGTTTTCCCTGCTAGTAATCTTTTACTTGTGTTTATAAATGCTTTTGCTCTTGATGGATTAAAACGGTTGAAATAGTTCTATTTGCTCTGATGAGTATACCTGCATTGTGTTTTGGAATATGTTGTCCGCGTTAGTACAAATTGAATCTATGTATTAGTGGACATGATAGTTTTATAGTATGAAGGAAGTTTATCATCATCCATCGCAATATGACTTACTCAACATAGTTGTTTTTACTGTTAATGCCCTTTTCTCCACGTTGCTCAATTCATATACCCATAACAATAATATAATAATATTTTATTGAACCACATAGAATATTACAATGATATATGGTGAGTCATAGTACTAACAGCAATAACAATAATATTTTCATACAAGAATAACAACATTATAATAATTTTGATAAATTTAACCATATTCATTTAACTTAGGCTAGATAAAAGTTAACATAAAATACACTTATTTTCTACTATTAGAGAATATTAATATTCATTTAGGTTAGGGTGTATGTCTGTGGTAGGAATTTTATTAATTTACTTTTATTTTATTAATTTATGTGAAGGTCAATATTTTTGCTAAAACAGTGTAATTTAATGTTGTAAGATCATGGGTCACCTTCTGCACCTTTGTTCTAATGATTACCTGCAACAGATTGTATTTCATACATTAGTTATTGTCATTGAGGAATTCTTGTACACTGTAGTGGAGTTTCTGTTGTAAGAATTGTTTGAGTTTTTTTTGAATGGGTTCAGTGTATTGATGTTTTTTAGGTATAGTGGTAACGCATTATATAGCTGTATACCTGCATTATAAGTGCTTTTTTGGATAAGAGTGGATGTTATCTGTGGCAGATGGATATTTCTGGCCTGTCTAGTGTTGTGGACATGAACAGTGGAATTAAATCTATAGAGTGGTCCTTTGTCTAATAGATCCTTTTTTACAAAATACAAAGTTTCAAAAATGTACATGCATGGTAGTGGAAGTATTTTCAACTTTTCAAATAATGTTTTACACGTAGAAAGTTTATTAGTGTTGGTAATTGTTCATATTATTCTCTTCTGTAAACAAAAAGTTTGTTTTGTTTCTGGTGCTTGTCCCCAAAATATTATACTATATTTTAAAATGTAATGGACATTTGCATAATATACTGTTCGAAAGGTATCTGTTCTGCAATTTGCTGTTAGAACTCTGATGGCATAGTTTATGGTGTTGAGTTTGATATTCAGTTTTTCTAGATGACAGTTCGATTTCATGTTATCTTATATAGTAAGTCCCAGAAATTGTGTTGTTTGTTTAAAGTTGATGTGTTTACCATTAAATTCAATGTTAGGTGTGTGCTGTTTAGATGAATGAGGATTATGGAAGGAAACTATGCAAGTTTTGTCAGTGTTTATTATGAGTTTATTTTGTTGGAACCATTGGATTAGTGTGGTAATAGTGAATTTGGTAGTGTTAAGTAAGTTTTCAGCAGTTTTAGCATGGAATAAGATGTATGTGTCATCAGCAAAAAAGTACAATTTTGTGGTTTTTGATGATGGATGGGATGTCATTAATATAAAAGATAAATAGTATTGGTCCTAAAGTGGAGCCCTGAAGAATTCTGTGAGTGACATGCATGGGCTGAGACCTGTGGTGTTTTATTTGCTTTTCATGATGGTAAGATACTTGTACTATTTGCTGTCTTTCAGATAAATATGACTTTAGCCAGTTGTATCCTACACACGGAATTCCATATTTTTCTAGTTTCCTGAGAAGAATTTCATGATTAATTATATGAAAAGCTTTTGTGAGATCTAAGAATAGTTCATCAGGGATTTCTTTCTGCACAAGTGCAATTAAAATTTCATTGAGAAAAGCAAATAGAGCAGTTCCAGTAGATCTTTTTTCTCTTAATCCATATTGGGAGTCTGTAATAATTTTGTTGCATGTTAAGAAGCTTTTTAATCTGTTATTAAATAGTTTTTCTAGTAATTTAGAGAAACCTGTGAGAAGTGATATTGGCCTTAAATTTGTTACATTATGTTTGTCTCCTTTTTTATGAAGAGGTTTTATGATAGCAGTTTAAAAATTTGTGGGAAGATACCTTGGGTTAAGGAGCTGTTATACAAGTGAGTAAGTGGTTTATTATGTACATTGCAATTTTTTTAATGACTGTGTGGTATTTCTGGAGGATATTTTGTTTTTCATTTTACTAATTATCTGAAGGACATCTTCCTCATTCGTTTCCCTGATATACATTGTTGATGTTACATGAATATCATTTGGTAGTGGTAGAGCTTGTAGTGTGGTTGTGTTTTGTTTATTTTGTAGTTGGTTGGCTATGCCTGTGAGTATATTAGCAACTTCAATGGGGTCAACTATTTTGTTATTGTTATTTGGTGATTTGCATAGTGGTTAACAATATTCCTCATAGCTTTAATTTTGTTGGTAGATTTCTCTATGTATTTGTCATTTGTCATCTGTTTGGCTTTAATTATTACTTTGTTAAGTACTACTGTGTATTGTTTATAATATGTTTTGAGTTGATTGGGACACGATGGTTGTTTAGTTAACAGATGGAGACTTCTCTTCTGTTCACATGATGTTTTGATTCCTTTAGTCAGTCAGTGTTTTTTACTTTGTGGTTTTTATATTTGTTGCTTATATGGATGGGATAAATCAAAATAATTTAATAACTGGTAGAAGAATTTGTTGTACTTGTTATCTATGTTAGAGGTTTCATAAACCTGAGTCCACGTTTCATTATTTAGAAGTGTTAGAAGTGTATGTAAATTTGTGGTCTTAAATATTCTTGTGTTAGTTACGATGGGGATTGGGAGTTCATATCAGGTGAAAGTGAGAGGATCTGTGCGTTATGGTCACTTAGTCCCGTATCATATGTAGAGGCAAGATAAATGTGTTTGCTCCTGTGAATTAGTATTTGGTCAATTATTGTTTGAGTGCTATTTGTAATTCTTGTGGGATCATTTATTACGGTTTCCAAATTAAATGATTTCATTAGGTTGCAAGATTTCCATCAGATGCTCCGTAAATATTTAAAATAAAAATCTTTAAACCTAGGATTTCAACTATAGTACATTCAAAGTCTGAGCCCTTAAATAATTAGTTAAAATCTGTGTTTTGTCTGGATTGTATTTTAAGTTTGAGGTAAATACAAGAACCTCCACATGGATGATGCTAATTTTTGAAATGTTTATCCATTTTACGGCAATAAAATCCTGCTAGATAGTACCCTGGTAGTGATGTGATGTCAATTTGAGGTTCTGATAGCCTATGTTCTGTAAAACCTAGTACTGATATATACCTTAATGTTGTATCTAACTGTACCTTTAGCAAATTTATTTTGTTTTTTAATGATCATATGTTTTTGTGTAGAATAGATAATGTTTTGTTAGTTGTCAAGTCAGGTGCAGAAGTTAGGGAATGTTAAGTTCATGGGTTTTCTTGGGTTTGGGGACACTGCGTAGGTTATAGGAAGTGATGCGAGAAGCAGGTGTACGGAGCCGGGGTTTGGGTGATGTGGATTGGCTGGACACCACAGAGGCATAGGAGGGTGTGATGGGGCGAGGGGTTAGAGATGGAGAGTTAGGGTGAGTAGGAGAAGTGAGAGGAATGGGTGTGACGAACAGGCAAAGCAATGAGAGTTGGAGGAGAGTTGGGTGTGAGTGGGNTGGGTGTGAGTGGTGGATTGAAAGGAGCAGGAACGGAAGTGGTTTCGGGTGGCGAATTGTGTGTACCCAGGATCCTTGTTGTAATAAGCCTAGCAAGAGTGTGTTTACCAGATTGGTTCAGGTGGAGACCATGTCTAGTAAACTGCTGCGCTGAGAGATTGTCGAGATCAATAAGTTTAATTGGAGTATCTCTCAGGTGTTGTTTCATGTCCCTGTTGGCAATTTTAATTTTGTTGTTTATAGAAGTGTTGTTATGCCATGGGGTCATAATATGCAGAGTGGTCATAATTACATTGGTGTTTTTGGTGGCCTTAAGTATAGTTGTTATAAAGGTAGCTGGATGTCCTGTTTTATTTGAATTGTTCTGTATTTGATAATTTTGTTCCATATTAGAAAACTGTGTCCATGATAGTCATTTTCAGGATTTCATTCCTTCTCAAATTTAATGAAAAGTGATCTGTTACTGCGACCTATACCAAAATGACACACTTGCTCCAAAGAATTACTGGTATAATGTTTTTTGACGTTAGTGTTTCCTAATCTGGAAACCCAATGCGTAAGCTGTTCATTAATTTTTGTCTGGTATATGACCATGGATTTATTTAATTACATTTGTATATTATACATTTGATTTTATGTATGTTTTATATTATGATATATGTTTCATATGATACTTTGTAATCATTATTATTGTTCTTTTTCTGTCCTCCATATTGGATGATAATATTGCAACGATACAAATTGGTACTTAACAAAAAGAAAACTACTTAGCTGATTTATTATAAAAAAACAAAACAGAAATGAACTAAATTCCAATTATTAAGTTAGAAAAGAAATATGAAACACCTTGAAGTGTTTTTGACTAGGAATCAGCGTACATAACTATTAAATAAGAAACTGAGTACAGCTATGTACATCATCAGGAGAATAAAACAGCTGTGTTGGACCAAAACAGCAAAAATTGCATATCATGCAATTTTTTGAACTAACCTGCGATATGGTACAGCTGTTTGGGCTGGCACCTTGTGTAATAATTTACAGAAGTTCCTGGTTCAAGAAAAGAAAGCTATTTGATACATGGCTGGTTTAATATACAGGGAGAGTTATAGAGAAGTATTTAAAACCATCAAATCTTTACTGTAGTAGGAATCTACTTAAGCAAGGTGATACTGAATACCCCAAGTGCTGATAGGATCAGACTTTAAGATATCCATCATATCAGCAAGAAGTTTTTTTAAGTAAACAATTATCCAACCCAATAATAAATACTNGAAGTTTTTTTAAGTAAACAATTATCCAACCCAATAATAAATACTGGTAATAGATATAAAAGTGAACTTATTTCATGACTAAAAAATAATACATTTTACACAGAGGAGAATTCTTGAATTGAGACGGAATGATTTGTCCCGTGTGTTGGAGCTGTGAAACATGATGCTTTTCTAGGAAGCTTTTATTGATAGTTGGTCATTGAGGATGAGAAATTCAATGTGTTAGTTGATGCAGACTTGGAGAACAGTATAATTGAAATTTTTTTGAGATAGCAATTTTTTTGTCTTTAAAAGACATTTGTCTTGTTTTCTTTCTTCTTTACTTCTCTCTACTTCTTTTTTTTCTTCTTCTTCTGACCACATAGGATCACTTCTAGTGTTCTATGTCCATTATCTAGAGTTCTTTGAAGGCTCTGTTTGGGTCTTGCGGTCCTCCCAATACATTTTCATATGCTCTGATCATCGAGCTCTTTCTCATGCTGAAAATATTCAATTTGTGCCTTTGTTTCTTGTGAGAGTGAAGCGGATATTCTTGATTTAGTTTTTTAATTTATTCTTATCTATGGTGTCTTCTGGTATAATGTCAATTTCCTTCAAATCCTCTCTGACTTTAATCCAACTTCATCCTGTTGTGGTATTTTTTGACTTCAGATTGTACTGTACCAATTGTTTTTTGAGAATTCTCGAATCCTGCATTCTCGTTATGTGTCCAAAGAATCCTAGTGTCTGCTTATGTACGGTATCAGTAATGGGTTCCAATTCTTTGTACACGACTTTGTTGAGCAATATCTGCCACAGTTCGTCTTTCTGATATTTTTTTGATGCAGATTCTTCCAATTCTTCTTTCGATCTTCTGTAATTTATCAGTTTTTAATTGTCCGTTCAGGTGAAAGAGTGTTTCTGCTGCATAAGTGGCTTCTGGTTTTATAACTGTATTGTAATGTTTATTTTTTGCATTTATGGATAGGCATTTTTTTCTGTAGATGTCCCACATTAATTTTTGCTCTTGGCTAGATTGTTTGCTCTTATTTCAACTGAGGGTTTCTCATTTACATTATTTGTTATTATATCTCTGAGGTAATTGAATTGGGTTACAATTTTGACTCTTATTACCATCTGTGTGTTTCTTTTAATGATGTTGGTGTAAATGATATTTTGATCCCAATTTTATTTGCAATGTTTTAAAGTTCTGAAATCCGTGTTTTTGCTTCATCTATTTCATTTTCTAGTAATGCCAAATCATCGGCAAAACGAAGGCAATTACCCCCCAGGGGACTTACATCTAGTAAAAACGGGGCCCCGAGCTGAGCCTGGCATTACTTCCACTTACTAGTGCTAGGATCCTTCCTTTTCCTTTTTTTGATCTTCCTTGGTCATATCTTGTTCTTTTCGATCTCGACGCTAGGGTATCATTAATTTTTTATATTTTTGTAATGATGTGTGTAATGTTCTAAGATATGTTGATATTTGAGTTGTAGTTCAGGAAGGTTTTTAGTGGGTATGGTTTAGCTTTTCGGTGAGTCACACTTGCGAGGAGAGTCATTTTGGCTCTCCCTAATGGGTGACTGCATTTTCCCTACGTGTACAAATTTTTGGGCTCTAATGACCTAGATGTCGACGAGCCGTAATTCCCCACAAAAAAAGCTAATTTGTTTTTATTTCTTCTCATATTTTAATTTTTTTGGAGGGTGGTTCTTAAACCATTTCTCATTACTATTTCCAGAGCACAGTTATGTTGTATCTAGGAGTAAGTATCCCTTGTAGTTTCTCGAGTCTGTTTCGTCTACTATTTATGGAGTGTGTTTATGATGGCTGTTGTCCATTGTTCTGGTAGTTTTTCTTTACTCCAGATGTTGAGAAGCTGTTGATGAAGGGCGATTTTTACTGTTCATCCTTCATATTTCCAGGTCTCTACAAAGGTCTGATCCTCTCCTGACGCTTTGTAATTTTTTATCTCATCCAGTGCTCGATAAACTTCTTTTATTGTGGGAGGGTTGATGTTTTGTGGTGTGGTTTTTATGGGGGTGTTGATGTCCAAGTTGAGGAGTTGTGTCGGTTCCTTGCAATGGAGGAGTTCATTAAAGTATGTAGCCAGGATTTATGCATTTCTTCATTGTTATGGGCCAGGTTACCATTTTTATCTGTCATTAGTAAGGTTGGAGCTTCACATTTGATNAGGTTGGAGCTTCACATTTTTGGAGTTGTTTTTCAAAGATTTTGTAATAATGAGATCATGTTCTGTTGAATTCTTCTTATATTAATTTCAATGTATTCTTATGGTGTTGTCTTTTTATTCTCCTCAAAGTTTCTGTTCTTTGTTTATTGTGATTTAGAAAGGATTTTTTTGACTTTTGGAATTGTTGTAATAGCCATGCTTGGTGTCTTTTCTCCACTGTTTCATCACATTCATTGCTCCACCACTGATGCTTTTTACGGGGTTTTATTGGGACCAATTCTTCTGCAATTTTTTTAAGGTTGTTGAATAAGTCCAGAAGTTTATCTGTAATTCTTCTTTATTCGGTTGCCTTTTGGTAATTGTTTGGAAAAACACAAAATATACGCTTGAAACGATCGTGCAGGTAACGGATTAATGAACACCTGGGACGAGCAGTCAAATCTTGGTGACAGGTGTGTCTATGCGTCTGCGCAGTTTAACAAAATTGAGATTACCGGTTAGAAGAAATGGTTCAGTGTGCGGTCAGGAGTGAGCCGCGTGGCATCGGCACGCCTTGTCGTTCGTCGCAATGAAATAGTTTCAGTTTATACCATCAGAGTGCACCAGTGACTGGACCTAAGCTCGTCCTTCCACCGGAACAGTTGAACGTAATAGTTGAGAATTCCATCAACTGGCCGCGCAATCACCGGAGGACAGAAGGACCGGCCTTCATTGACAAGGTTGCACTTTTACGAGAAGCAAGGAGGCGACCGAAGATACGTATTGTATCTTATTGAATTCGTTTTTTTTGTCATTTTTTCGTAATGAGAAAATTTACAAAAATTCGCATTATTGAATGGTGTGAATTCACTTATTAAATTAAACTCATTTTTAGTGCTAAAACGTTCACGGCAATGAAACTGTATTTTTTAGAGCTCCAAACAGATTAATTCTTCTTAAAACAATAAGATGTGTTTTTTATTGATTCTTCTTTTCATACTTGTGGTAAAACTGTTAGCAGGAGGCTCCCTGACTGCTGGCTGCTCAATTTAGTGTTTTCATGCAGTTTTTTGTATTTTGTAGTGACAGTAATTTTCATTATTAATTAGCTGGGTTGGGTCAATTTGTATTTTAGGTTTAGGTTTTTTTTTCAGAGTTAATTTAATTTTAATTTTTAATACGAAGTGATCCGAACCATTGTCTATTCCTCGGAGGACTTTGACATTATAGATCTCTTTGTGGTGGTGTTCGTCCATGGAGACATGATCCAGTTGCCATTTTCCTTTAGTATATTCAGGGTGTTTACATGTTTTTAGTTTTTGAGATTTTTTTTATATGTGGAATTTGAGATTAGGCTATGGTTTTCTGCAGATGTCGATGAGTCTCTGTCTATATTTATTTGTTCTTTTTTGGGCATGCCATTTTCCGATGATGTAATGGTATCTTTTATCTCTTCCTAGTTGGGCGGTAAACTTTCCAATTAATAGCTTAACCTGGTGTTTGGGAATGCTGTTAATGGTCTGGTCTAGTAGATCTTAAAATTTGTCTGTTTCTTTACGGAGCATGAGCATTTGTTATGGTGTAGATATTATTAGATGCCATTAGAGTGAGTGTTGAGATTCTGGAGGATTGCGACTTGAAATCTTGTACAGAGTTTATTATTTTAAGACTGACTAGAAAGCCTGTTCCAATCTGAGGGACATTCTTTATCACTCTCTTCCCCGGTATGCCTTTGGAGAGTCTGTATCCTTGAGATTCCATGGGGTCGGTGTTTCTTATTTCCTGCAGTCCCACGATGAGAATTTTGTGTTGATCTATTAAGTCGGTTACCACTTTTACCTTACCAGTCTGCATGAGTGAGTTTACATTCTATGTTGCAAAGTAAGTTACTTGCCTCGGTTTGATTCTTGATTTTGAAGTTTTTATGTCTGTGTGTGAGTAGAGTACCGCATAGTATCTGCTAAGTGGCAGCCCACTGTATTCGAATGCTGCTGCCTTTGAAGAGTCTGGAGAAGGAGAGTTCAGGTTCAGCCGGTGTAGTATTCCGTAAAAGACTTTCCTTGGTTGACTGTCAAGGGGTCATCTGCGGTGGGACTAGGTCCCGAGTTACGACTCTGGATGTGATCTAGTGAGGTGATAGTGAGGTATGGTTGATAGATGAAGTAATGTGTTGGGCTACCGTATTGTCGGTAGCGTGAATTAAACGCCGCCCCACTGGGATCAGATGCCTTTCGCAGCCGCTCCACTGGAGTACAGACGCTGCAGCTCTTCCGCCACCTACGCCGTTCCGAAGCCCTCCTTCTCCGCCGCTGATTCCGTTGAGATTTCCACTCGTAACCCTGAGCTGGGACCCTTTTCTAGATGCTACACACGGTATCAGCGTGTTCTGGGACTCACGTGGGCAGCGTCGCCATTCTCTGTAGTAGAGCTGCCTTGACATTGGGTCTCTACTCGCTATCCCATTGTCTTGTTTTGTAGTATGATTAATTTTTAACTTTTATATTTTATTCAAGTTTCTTGATATCACTAAATATCCTGCTCAATATTTTAAATCAAATTCATTTGTTTCTTTTGTTGAAGGTATTTTCTTCTTCTCTGTTAGTGTCATCTATGACATTCAGATTAAATATTCTCCCTTATTGAGAGTGGTAATTTATATGTATGTATAAAAGCTTTCTCAGTAATTGTATATTTTAGCGTATTTTTATAAAATATATATTAATAGTATGTATTTCGTGATTATGAATTTCAATAACAAAATTTAGTATTTGATATAAGAATTGTGCCGATCTCTGTGNCTGTAAACATGCTGTGAAGAAACAATAACATAATTATTCATGACAATGCAGGAACTTACAGGTACAGTAATGTTCCAGACTTTTGTATGAATATGAACAATAATTTTAGTGTGATATCAGAATCAATGATTTAAATACTACCATGACATAATTTCGTTAAACGTTTTCTGCATTAATATTTTTTTTCCCAAGACTTAATGGGTTAAATTATGTAACTTTCTAGAATGGATAACAATTGGTACAGAATCTTTTACGGCAGCTTTTCATTCATATTTCCCATGTATCCTTATCTTATCTCCCGAATGCTTAAAAATTGAAACTAAAAATTACCTGTACTTAATAATTTTTTTTTAAATTATAAATTTGGGNACTTTTTTTTAAATTATAAATTTGGACGATTCCATGTCAAACTAACAATCCAAACTAAAAGAATTTAAAATTATTATATTTCATTATTATTGATCAAATTATGCCACCTTACGAACTAATGGTTTATCCTTGTGCAAGTAATCCTTCATGGACATGGCATGTCAAATCTTCACTTCTTATCATGTGTTTTTTTATGAATTGTTTTATATTTAATAAAATATTGCTATTATTAGCTGTAGAAGCATTTTAATTTTTATTTGTGTTAAAATTTGATATTTTTGAGTCCAGAAAATGAATTTAAGAAAAGCATTGAAATTTAATGGATAGAAAATGACATCCACTTACTGAAATATAGGAATTGAGACATTAATATTTTTATACATAATGTCTTNAATTTGCAAAACATAGAATTACACCATAAAAAACAAATTCAGAAGTAGCGTTTCATTTTGAATTTTTTATGGTTTCACTATTCAATAAATAATTCAAAACATACACAATATTTCCTCATTTCATCATCTTCAAACAATTTTCAATTTTCTTAGAATAATATATAATTATTTCTATATTTATTTCCTTGATATTTTCCTTAATATTTCTATTATTATTTCTTTTATAATCATTCAGATTTATACATTTTTGAAACAGTTCAGTTTCTGAGATTTTAAACAATTGTATTGATGAATATTTTGTGAGAATCTAAGACAGTAAACTTTAATGCAAATTTTACTTTGTTGATTTGACAGGGGGTGGTTTATTCTAGTTTTATGTAACATGCGTCTTGTATGAAATTTCTGAAAAATTCTTTGTTCCATAACATACTGTTTCCATTCATGTAAAGAATAATTGTTAAAGACTTAAATAATATATTGGTGTACAACTTTTTTGACACATTTGCATGTTACCTAATTTTTTTATGAATGGATTGAGTGTGTGGCAAAAACTGACATTGTCAGAATGTTCTGATGTTTTCTGTTTTGACATTTTTTAGTGTAAAATTCAAGAACATAATTTTCTTTGGAATATATTGTTAAAGATATGTTTTTGTGTGTTTTTTCTTAAATTAAATATATTAACTGCAAATGTTTATTTTCATGTGAGGAAGCTACAGAGTTCAATCAATAGTTCTATAGTTTACCTACTTACACAGCAAGCCAGTATTCTAAAGGGTTTTTTTTCTTTATTTTTGACTTTTGTACTTTTGGACAAACATTTATAACTTCTGTTGGAGGTAATTATTTCAGGTTCCTTCTTCTCATGGATGTAAACAAATGTTTAAAGAGATGCATAACTACCATTGTAGTATAGTTGTACTAAGTACTGGAATTTTGTGCATCATAGCAATTATATTTGATATTAGTTGTTTCTTTAATGGAATTTTACTACAAGTGTTTGACAGTTTTTATTTTTTATTCATGTTACTTGCTCTGCATATGTTTTTTCTTTTAACTAGATTTTTCTATCGTTCTAAACAGGAGCTGTTGATGAATCATGATGGGATGACGAGTTTTGCTTTCAAGGAAGTTGAAGACAACATAATGAAACTGATTTTGGATATAATGTATTATGGAGAAGCTGATGTACCTGCTGCTGATGTGGCTGTGTTTACAGAAACTGCAAAATTGTTACAGATAACATCGTTAAGGTGTGCTACTCTAAATGTAAGTTTCATGCCGAGTGTGTATGAATGGCACATTGTCTATACTCTGATTAATGTGCTGGGTTTCTAGCTTTCAGAGACTGTTTCTGTAAGGAACACTAGTGAGGACAACAATGCTTCTACATGTGGTGTGAATCTGTTGAAGAAGAGTAAAAGGAAATTTCTTATTCTGGAAAATGGAGTAATATTCAACAGAGATGAACTTGGTAAAAGAGAAGGCGGAAGTAATTCTGATTTTGGGAACATTGATCTGCAGTTGATACCTTCTCATAAAACAGAAGAAAGAAATATTTTAAAAGAACTCTCAAGAAAAGTGAATGAGGATCATTCAAAGCACAGTATTCCAAGTTCTGGTGATATAACAAATGACATAGAGTGTAAAGATGCAGAGAATTTGCTGGATGTGTTGAATCCTATTTCTTTTGTTGCGGTTCCTTCTCTATCTGTAAAAAGTGAGGAGGTTGATGATGAACAAAGCACATCATGTATCAGTGATTTACAGTTGCAAAATCCCCTTGAAGAAAATCCACTTAATTGTGACACAAGTAATAAAGTAAATTTTAAGCAGGAACAGGAATTTCTATTTGAATCACAAATCAAGATGGAGAATAAAGAAGTTATTGCTGATTATGAAGCAAAAAAACACCAATTAGGTTCAAACAATATCCCTTTCATTCACGAAATGAAGCAATCCGTTAGTGAGTTATCAGCAAATGTTGTGGATAATATGTTGACTGATGAAATAATAGAAAGCATTCATGGCATTTCTTATTTGAAGAATGAGAATATTGTAGAAGCAACAGAAGACTTGAAAGTAAAATTTGAATCAATCTGTGAGATTTCTGAATTTAATTTGAAAGAAGAAAAAGCATTCAATGCTGATCTGGATATTGGAGATACTAGAAATATTGAAGCACCGTCGGTTATACAAGAATGTGAGGTTAAAAATTGCAGAGAGGAGGAATTCTCTCTTATTGGCTGTCAAGAAGATGTGAATCAAGGATTAGATCGGACATGCACCAGTAGATTTAAAATGAGGGAGGCGAAAAATGTATTACATAGAAGAGATTCGCTTTACCCAAAGGATAACAACAGTGGAAATTCAGGTGAGGTGCTTTTAAAATATAATTTTTTGAAAAATGTTGTTTTATTTCTGAATCAAGAAGGAGATAGTAGTAACAGTAATACCAACCTTATTGTGTAATATTAAACAATGACAAAACAGGTACACTTTTAGGAATCTTTAGTTTTGGATGGATGTGTCTTTTTTTACCCAACTTTTTATTTATTTGGAAATAATTCTATTGTATCCCATGTTGTCCCATATTTAGAGTGGAAGAAATAGTGTGATGGGAATGAGTATTGGTTTCAGATGATTGTCAGGGCCACATGAATGTGGAATTGGATGTGATTAAAGTGGTGAATTTTGTCTGCCTCGAGTATGGTTACTCAGGTATAAAGCAAAATATTGATGATTTAAATGATTGCATGATATAAAAATGTTGAGAATATCAATCTTAATCCTAGCAAGTAAATCATTAATAGGTACTTCTTAAAGCCTTGAGATCATACCATATTATGACATAGATATACCTCTCATTTCGTTTGAAAATAACTAAACAACATAAATGATAAAAATAACATTTTAAAATGCATTTGAGGTAATAAGTTTTTTCATATTATTTTGAACACAGTAAGCAGTTCTCATTTTGAGAAGACACATATACAAGTCATAAATTTACAACAGGACACTAAATGGAATACAATTTTTAACAGAATATGTAAAAAAATTAAATCACATTTTCCATATACACTTTTAATCACAAACAAGTTTTTCCCTTTTATTTTGTCATCTTGTTTATTTACTTTGATTTACTCAAAACTTTTACTGAAAATTGCATTGAATAAACATTCATGTCTATGGATATGGTATGGTAAAAGAACTAATCTGTCGCACACATAATTCATCCTCCACACATAATTAGTGTATAGCTTTTATCAAAACAGAATTATTTAAAACGTGCACAAAGAAAATTTTGTGTTGTAAATTCCACTATATTACACCTCAACCTGGTTTGGTGATTCAGAAAAACCGTAACACTTTTCCTGCTCTAGCTGATACAATCACAATAAAGGTAAGACAATGCACAATAGTTTGTTATGTAGGCCCTATTCTGGAAATTTTAAATTAATTTAAAAATTTTATTCCTAAAAGTTCTTTTTTGCCAAAAAAATTACAGAATGACTATATGTATGTGAGAGAAGATA
>NNCF01128204.1:25069-35867 GCA_002313205.1 Laupala kohalensis | reverse complement strand
CTATATATATATATATATATATATATGATTTGTTTAAATAATGGAACAAAGGTACTCACCCAGAGAAAGGCACACGCAGAACAAAGAGAAGGCACCAATCGTGTTAAATCCAGTGATCAAGAAGTTCGTCGTTACGTATAGGACAAATGTCAAATGCAACGCGCTGTAAATCAGAGTGTAAACGATCCACGTCTTTATCCGAGCAAACCGTCCCTGTATATTAAAAAAAGCATTATTTTTCTTTTCGAAATTCATATTAATTTGGTTATTTATCACTTTATTTTGTGCTACCAAAACTACCCAGCGTCGCCCGGGATTTAAAACATGGAAATAAAATATATTTATATGCATTGTTACGCAAAAATACGAAAAATTACATCAAAGAATAATTGGTTCTGTACATTGATATATTTTTCCGTACAGATACAGAGGGTATTTAAAAAATCTGTCAACTGGTCTGGATGTTTTAGTTCATTTTGACCGGCGTTGCCCCAGATTCATATATGATATTTTAAATTTTTTGGAAAAAATATTTAAAAATATGGAAAAATAAAAAATATTTAAAAATATGGAAAATGTTTGTGTCCATATTTCTCTATTATCGTGGTATTAAATTTTCAGCAAAGCAAACCTACAAAAAATACGCAGTGTTCAGTATTAAATGCTAAAATATGTACGTAATTACTCATTCAGTTAAGCCTTTTCCCACTTAATGTGTGGTCGGCGAATGGGGATGGATATATGATGTTTCGTTTTCGGATTTGGCTGGGAAATACTAGGATGCCGGATGCCCTTCCTGCCGCACCTCCCCTAAAGCGGTGATTACGAATGAAATGGGGGTGAATGTTAGGCAGGGGAAACGCGAGACACCCCGAGAAAACCTGCCGCGAACACCGCTCCGTCCACCATCGGACCGGGTTTGAACCGGCGTCCCCAGAGGCAGAAGGCGAGCGCGTTAAGCACTACGCCATGGGTCGTCCCATGTATGTAATTACGAATTATTTTAAAATTCAGACAGAAGAAAAACACACTTTATTTAGAAAACGTTATAAGAAACGCGCGTAGTTAAGACCTCTGAATTCATTTTCGTTTCACTTTTAGGTTATGTACTTTAAAACAATGTCCTTCACAGACTTTCTATAATTTTGCTTCTCTACGATTCGGTCACGTTGGTCAGCGCTGTCCTACTATTGACCCGCGGGTGAATACTAGACACGTTGGAATATTAGACACATTGTTTGCGAATCCTTTGACGTAAACCCACCACATTCCCTTTTAACAACTCCCCTCTCCTTTCGCTAAATGCTAAAGCAGCGCTAACTGGTTTTGCCAAAATTTGTAATGATACAATAAACATGATTTTTTTTCTTGTCTTTAACTTACCAAAAAAATTCGAATAATGAGTAGAAAGTTCAACACGAAGGTGATGATTGCCAAACAGACAATTAGTGTTAGAAGGAATCGCACCCCTGAAAATAAAACACAGGTTCGAGATTATCAAAATATGATGAAAAAATGAAGATAGCATACATAGAAAGGAAAACCTGCACCTTTTCCGTTAGTTCTAATCAGTTTGTTGCGTTGAAGAAACACTATTACTTCAATTCAATAATTATCTAAATGTTCCCTTTTGTAATAAAAGTGCAGTAACGTTTGATTTGAAATTCCAAGGAGAAATGTGGTGTTGGGTTGAGCAAGTGGTGTCTCTTGATGTACGTAAACTGTAGCTTCAACGATGTGTGGAGCACCATAAACGCGGGGAAAGTCATGTTGGCTCTCCTTAGTGCGTAACTGCGTACAAGTTTTTCGGGCTCCAATGACCTTTGATGTCGACATGAACCGTAAAGCCCCACAAAAAAAACGACGTTTTAACTATATTACATTGTTTTATGTGTATACATCGAGTAATAGATACAATTCGTTGACGTTGAGATGAAAAGGATTTAGAGGAATGTGTTTGGAGAAGCTCTTACCGCAATGGAGTGTGGGGGCACATAAAAAAAATTGTTTCCGAGATTTTGTAGTAGATTCTTCATGTGAAGCTACGTGAAAACATGTCGTGCGAATGTTTTTGTCGAGTAAGTTGTCCCATATTATTATTTATTACTATTATTTCCAAGCCGTGCTGTACAACTTGACAACTCTGGGAAGAACTGAACATGAGAACAACTGACGGCTGTACAAACGTCGAGTAGACGAATGTATATTAAGTTGGAGTATCTATTTTATATAGCACTTTTCATCTCTTTGCGAATCTTTTCCGAACTGTCTCCTTTTTCTGTTTATTTTCCCAGAGCTAATTCCGGACCACCGCAGTGTTGCCTAGTATATACAGCACGGCTTGGGAATGTTAGTTGGCTATGGTTGTCCTCAGGAGTCTTGTCCAACGTTTATAAATAATGTGTAAAACTTACCTTTACTATTAAAAGTAGGTTTGAACACCAGTTTGAGATCGATGTTCGATTTTACCGCCAGAGCGAAGCACAATATTGTTATGAGGGTTTCAATCTGTAAATGAAGAGGAAAGTTCATGAACCATTTACCTAATAATTTAGGAATTAGGACGATTTATTCATTCACGAAGTCAGGATTCATGTTACTAAAATATTCTCACAACATTCACTCTTAGAAAGTTTCGATTTCATCTGTTTCTGGATCGGAAGAGAGAAAAAACCCTGAGCGTCTTCATAATTAATTGCGTTTGAGGAGGCTATTATCAATCCTCGCGAATAGTTTACTCAAATTTTAAGTGACATGCTCTTACGGTCGAACCGTTACTATGGAACTGAGTTAATAAATTTTCTGAGATGATAGTTATCAATCGGCCAGTGTCAATATCATATATTTAATCTGTAATATAATCTACAAATATTTGCTGACGCTATAATCAAGCGATAATGGAAATGCCCAGAGGCAAACCTTCAACAATAAATTGAAAGTTTCACTCTGTTTTTAATCCAAAGTTTACCGGTAAGTGTGCCAACACAAAAAAGCATTGATTATGGAATACTCACTTCCGAAATAATGGCAATAATCAACACACTGGTATGGACTTTACAACACAGAGATGAATTGATAGACATTGCAATAAGGATTACCTGGAACAAATGTTGTATATTAGTTAATAAATAAACGGTGAATGAAAAAACAGGGAAAAATAATGCGTTCTTTTATGTTCTTTAAGTCAAATATTTTCAAATCAAAGTTTTAAAAAATATTGGTATAAGTATTGAGTTGAAATAAATACTTCAAATTTTCTTTAGAATGTACGTACTAGGGAAATGGATCAATCATGCAATACTTTGCAAAATCAAACAATGGGGAAAAATCTTGTTTTCGAGGAGCGCAAATTCAAGAGCATGTTCCAAACGAGTTGTAGATATAATAAAGAAGGCGATAAGTAAAGTTAGTTGCAAAGGTTACATCACGAATTGTACACCCTCGCCTAGAATTTAGAGATGGTTTACGTTTTATGTTGTAAGTTCCATGATGAATAAAGCTATGCAATGCCTTTGCTGCAAACATAATTAATAAATAATTTTATACTCACCAATCAAGAGAGTGGCTTACACGTGAAGGAAGAAGCTTGTTGAACCCTGAACTGACCATCAGAATACTATCGAGTGGACCTTCCTAAAGTTATCTCTCTTTATCCTACAACCTTCCGAGGGTCTATTCTATATCACCCTATGTGCTCACAGTTCACAACACTATCTACATGTTGGTGGTGCTTTCCCTTTCACTTTTGTAATGGTTTACGCAAAACGATGGAAACTTACTCTTGAGCACTTTCATTCCAAATATACATATTTCTTCCGTGTACCCTACACGTGGAGAAGAAATGTGATAACTTTCGGTGAGGTGAAAATGGCGACGAGTCTGAAATCGAACCCGGGATCCTGCTTTGATCGCAGGGATGTTAACCACTACATCACCCGTTCGCCTTCCACAACTGTGTAGTGGTTAACACCCCTGCGATCAATGCAGGAGTCCCGGGTTCGATTTCAGACTCGTCGCCATTTTCACCTCACCGAAAAATATCACATTCGTTCCAGTTCACTAAAGTCTTGGTCTTGCTGGACTAGGTATCGATCTTGTATCGTTGAGTCTAGTTCTTATTTTTGGTATATACGGTACTACATGTATTTTTGAATTTATGCGCTAGGACATTAGATACACATTACTCGTATGAGATTAAATAATTGTTATGAAAAATATTATTAAAACTCTTTTAAATTTGTATTTACATCAACATTTATCTTAACCTATCAACATACTAGTTGGTATCTAGCTGCCAGAACCATGATTTTGTTACAATCAATTACGGTCAAAGATCATTTTTTGTATTTAATTTATCAATAAATATTCAAAAGTGTGATCTAGTTTTCATTTGGTTCCACTGAAGTGGCTTCGTCAGGTTGATGAACGTCATTTCGAGAACGAGTTTTGCAAGAATTTTGCTTTTCCTCGAAATCGTGCTGACATGACCTTGTTCTCGCTACAATAGTCTTGGTCTTGCATCGAATATTTTGTCTTGGTCTTGGGCATTTTCTGCAAGACTAAGAACCAATACCAAGAAAGCAAGACCAACATGCGAATCACTATTCAGAATGGGAAAACCACTTTTTGGAAATCGAGGATCCCCTAAAATGTATATTTCCGTCAAGATGTCGCGGTCGACATTGTTCACGATTACAATACCTTCTTACATGCTGCGTGTAGGAGAAAGTAAAGTGGATAAGCAAATGCTGTTTATTGATATAAAAATGTGAAAATGAATAATAAACACAAATACACATAAGAAGTGATCTAATTATTTTGAGATTCAAGGACTGGCGCAATGCTTCGGTCGAGGAATGCGTTGATACGTCAACTCGATGTCATGCTTCTTTGCTTCAAGAAAATTTAAGTTGAGCGAAAGAAACACAAAGGGAAAAGTCCTGCGTTCATTAGTTTATTTGTATATTAGGAGCAGTGAATTACTTTATTGTCCTCAACGTGATCATATGTAGTTTGTAACTGTGTGTAATAGGTAGTGTCTTGACAATAAGTTATTTATATATTTGTTTGCTTTTGTCAATCTAACTGGCTTGATGTTGGTACGGAATTGTGCTCAATGTATCTGACGCTTGTACTTCTCCATCGTCCATAAGAGTAATAATATTGCGTTATGTTGGCAGGACATTCGGATTTCTGAAAACTTAAATCCATCGCCAACCTTCGACACCAACTCACGCGTTCTTTTGGTGTTATTCTGTTCCTTCTTCATCGAAACGAATGTTACCTTGTATCTGTTTGATGTGTTAGTAACTTGTAGTACTTTACAGCAAATAGTCGCTTTTGCGCCTACACTTAATATTTACTTCGATATAACTTGAATGCGTAAAAGTTGGCAATTAGTGCTAGGTAGCTCATAATTTTCGGCAAAGTTACGTGACTTGGAATATACCAGCTGTGAACTCACACTGCATCAGTCTCTTTTGGCCAACTCAATTTCTACTTGCTCTTCAAACGGCGTGAGAGAAAGCTTATCTTCGCAATTTCCTTCTCACTGAGCCAATAGTATTATGAAGATAGTGTAACACTTGAATGTTTGTTTCTAAATACTTTTGTATTTATGGATGGCACAGATCTGATAAGTAAACCACGACTGAAACTTGTGAACAACAAATGCATTAAATTCAGTTTAAATTTTACACTCTTATCTTTTTGTTGCAAGAGCCATGCTTGTTTTGTGTAATTTAATAAATAATGTCCTACGAGATGAAATTACGAATGATGAATTATCTGGAGATTCCGTTGGAGTAGAATAAAACTTGTTATTATAACGGTGAACTCACAAATGGAGAAACTCAATAAATTCATTTTCAAGTACTGAAAATACGTTTTCTTAAAGAAAAGGAAAAGATGAATTAACGTTCTAAATAATAATGAATTATGAAATCGTTGTATTATATTAATGCGAAAGTGTGTCTGTCTGTTTGCTACCTTTTCACGACTCAACCACTTCACATATTCCGTCGTCATGAAATTTGGCAAGGTGGTAGTTCACATATTCAGAAACATAGGCTAACTTTTATGTTTAAAATGTGTGAAAAGAAAAGTAGATAATGGTATTTATGATGAAGTCGGGGAAAAAATCCATATTGGGAGAGGCGTATTCGCTTACGACGCCTAAACGGTTAGAGATAAGTGGAAACTATGAAAGGCAATATTGTTTGTCTCAAAATGTTGTACAAAACAATCCGGAGAGCAGGTGTCTATTTACAAAGGTTAACCTAGGTTAAAAAAGAAAATAATTTAAAAATAGAAGTGTGAAAATACAATTTAAGAGGAGCTTAAGAAGGGAAAAATCAATCATCATCATATTTAAGAGGTTCTTAGCATATATAAATGCCATAAAATATCTTTAAATTGTAATATTTCAATGAATAGTTTAGATTTTGCAAGTGTTTTAATGAAATTGCGCCGCCACCCTTGTTGAGCGTTGGAAGCGAAAATGCGACCGGCGCGGCTCTCGGCGAGTGGGTTCGTTCTACCAAGCTCAACATCTGGCAGGGGTCGCTTCTCTCTGATTGGTAGAGTCGTTACATGGCGACATCATTGCGGAATCCGGACGAAGGCGCTCCCGTATGGCTGACAGAATGGCTCCCAGCTGCCCACACGTGTGGGAGGAGAATATCCCCTTTCCAAATAAATATACAAAAGGAGTTTCAGGAAATATAACAAGTCTTTATTCTGGTTAAACATATAGTTGGGAACTGATTGCTTGTTTAGCTGAAGTATACAAATAACATAGAAGTACGAAGCTGAATAATGAAAATGCTCGTAGTATTTCTGTTCGTTGTATAGAGCAAAGCGAAAAGTAATGTTCCCCACAGCAGTAAGGCAGCGAATAATTTGTTAAATATGTTCCTGGAAGAGAGAGTTTTAAATCGTTCTCTGTCGTAACTCACGGGTTCGGTGATAGCAGTAAAAATCTTGACGTGATCACTATGTCGCAGACGGAAAACGTCGCAGGAGCTTGCGATTCACTGTAGATTGTTCATTATGCGCGAGAGCATAGCGGGGCGCTCGTACGCGAATTGCACTGAGACTGAAGTCGCTTGGACACGTTGAAAGCGGAGACGTAATGTTACTCCGACGCTAGTTGAGCTGAGACTTTTACATTCTGACGTTGAAATCAACAGCGTATCTCTCTTGGTGACGGTTGTTGAGAGCATCACTTGTTCATCACATTCGCGATACGCTGGATTTAGATACGCGCACATGGTCGTATGCGCTATCCGGATTCATGGAGTGTTTATGCACCAATGTTTATGTGGCCTGGTCACATGTGTTGACCTTGGATATCGTTGGTTGTCATGTAATATAGAATACAATATGTAGAAGTGGCAACGGCTTCTACATACGGATTAATTTCCGACGGATTGGGGCCTCCCTCGGAAAAGAGAAGGGCAAGATACTGGGTAGACCCATACAGATTTCGCGTAAGTCTAAATTCAGTCCCCATGGAGAAAAAGACATTTCTTGCCCGCCTAAAGGAAGGACGGAAAGGGGATGAAAGTAAATATAACTGAAAAGGACCGTTTTGCATCGGATCCATAGTTTCCAGGGTGTCTGAGATGGATAATTATACCACTAATACCGTTAAATTCAAGTTCAGATCTCATCGAAGCACAGCACCTGGAGGTTGTCGAGCCGGAGAAGGGAAGGCGAGACGTAGAAATAACGTAAACGACCCACGTTAAGATCTAAAGCATAGTTTTCCGGGTTTTGGAGAATACACCTTATGTCCTAGAGGAGGGGTTGGGAAGAGCATGCATGATACGAGAAATTATTGAAATTTGTCGATTATTGTGTCAGTGTCCTAGGTTTCAGCGCTGCTGAGATGGACACACTTCCGATGTTGGGCCACTATTGGAGTTAGAGAAGGACGGAAAGGGGTAAACTACTCTATATATTATAAGCTTGTTTGTCCGGGACAAACCGCGTCTTAGTAGATGTAACTACCAACGTTTCGGCCATCGTGCTGTGGCCTTCTTCAGGGTAATATTACTTTCAGAGAAATGTACAAACAGAGAAATGTACGAGTATTTAAGAAATTATTATGAGACTAATCGGAATCGCCTGAAAGGGATCTCGCTGGGCGCAAACTGATTGAAAATGAGTAGTAGTATCACATAAGGAAAAGAGAACAAAGTTTAGCAGTATGAAAGAGAATTCCAAGCTTCAGTCATGTTAAGCAAATCGTAAGCAACTCCCATTTGCTAAGCAAAAGTAAGTAGTGTAACTTTTCTTACTGTGACGATATAGTACGTTGGGAACAAATACGTAACCACTACGCCACTGCTGTCAGTAATCTTTCTCTTATAATACGAGCAATAATTGTAAGTTTCAATTGGCTATCTCGTAAACCTATGGAGAGATTTCATGAATTTATAGAGGATTTTTAATATCAGGAATCGAATGACATAAGTGTGAATCTTGTGAGAATTCGTTTTACGAATTTATTATACGAGCAGTAATAGTAATATTAAATCGTCTATCCGAGAGTGTGTCTACAGGGTCCGTCCCACGAGAAAGTCCCTGAGGTGACCTCCGAAAGTGGCGGGTCAATCAGTCTTTTGCGCTAAACCGAAAACTTTGCTTCATATCTTAAGAAAGTAATGGGTTGCAATGATGTACGAGTCGGACCCTTCTCTCCGAGATGCATCCGCTGGACGCTCATCTACAGGTCATGACACTGAACTGTTCTGTGGAATGTTTTTCGCTGAAGCACACAATACACTTTTTCTACTAATGACTATGAAATGATAAATGACACATTTCCCCAATAGCGCGGGCGCAACTAGGTGACATCAGATGAGGGAGAAGCACCTCTACTATATTAAATTAATAGCGAAGCTTTAATTAATTAAAAACTCAGCGAATACAAATAACCTAATCAAATAAAGTATATATAAGACTTCATTCATTAAAAATTTACTTGAAAATATTCTTATGTTGACTAAATGCGAGCGTTGTTCTGTCTCCTAGGATAATAATACTAAAAGTTTTAAAAAAATACTATAATTTTTGTTTTTAATATATTTTAACGTACATTTCATTAAATTAACCCTTCAAATTAGTTATGAAAAAAAGTCTAGAAATTCATTTATTAAAAATTCACTTTAAATTCCTTTGATAATAAATGAAATAAATAATGAAATATAATGAAAAAATCCGAGCATAGATCGGTCCCCTGATATTGGTAAATTATGTAAAGTCTTGGTTCTTCCCGTTATTCGCTACTGTATCTCAGCGTGACTCTGAAGTGTATTGACAAATACAG
This sequence comes from Laupala kohalensis, assembly GCA_002313205.1. NCBI lineage: Eukaryota > Metazoa > Arthropoda > Insecta > Orthoptera > Trigonidiidae > Laupala > Laupala kohalensis. The sequence goes on along the minus strand of NNCF01128204.1, from coordinate 26,533 downwards.
GGGGAGGATAATAAAGGGTATGGAAATCGACTTATTAGGTTTATTAGATAATACCAACTGAAACACTTTCAGTATTGTATGGAATATTGTAAATACATTTACAAATTCAACATGTGGCAAATATGAAGATAGGAAACATAACAAGAAATACCAAAACATCGATGACTGGTCAAGAGTGTAAACGAGAAAAGATGGCGACACTCAGACAAAGGAAGATATACCTGCGTATAGTATTTGAGTCATGCGTATGAAATAAAAAAGGATTCCGTACGCGAGAGCAGAATTTAAGAAATGTAAGTACACAGAGGAAACTTTCGAAACTACTATGCGAGATTAAATACAAGCGATCGCAGTTACTTGTGTGGAACGAAAATATAATATTTTATTGAACAGTCTATGTGAAGCAAATTACTTAAATGTTTTAAAAAGTTTCCTAGTCATAGTTACTTCGTAAATAATATTGCACGCAAGTCCCTTTGTTGTTAACCGAGAATACTTCGTTCCCTTCCAACAAAGTGCAGTGTAGTGAGGTGATTGGAGTCTAAGGGTATAGAAAATGCTCGGAATGAATAGTAGCAGTGAAGTGTGGTGATGTGTAGGGAAGTGTGCATGATTATTCACAGCAACCCTGTTTTGGTTTTATTTTTTTGTAGTTATTAATTTTTTAAAATTATATTATAGCGACTATTACGTTAAGGGTAAAGGAGAAGCAATGACATGTGTTTGTTTATAGAACTTGTTTGTGCGTATGAGTGTGTTTCTGTATCTGTATGTAAGCGAAAATGTGTTTATAAAGGAATGATTTTCTTGCAATATTCTAATTACAACACGTATATTTATATCATGCCAACATTTCGTCCTTGATTGAGGTCATCATCAGTGTGCATTAGCTTTACATGCCAAGGAGATGAGACATAAATTAAAATTTGATGTCACAATTCTGGATAGAGAAAAATATGTCAAAGAAAGGAGAATTATAGAAATGATTAATATCTTTAGTAACATTAGCATTAATTACACACTTTTGATACTGTTATTACATATTTTTAATGCATAAATCTGCATAAACAGTGTATTGTATTTATTATATTTTCATTTTAAATCAATGTCCATGGTTGTAATATTTCTAAATGTCGAGCAAGTAATGTGTTGTAATTAGAATATTAATTGTGAAAAATGGTATATGGTCTGTAAGGGTCGATATAGATGTTTAGTCAATGGTGGGTTATCAATTTAAAAAAGTGATAAATATATATTGTAATTATCTTATAATTCCTAATTAAAATAAAATAAGTATCAGGATGAGCAGAAATATTTGAAAAGTGAGAGGTGTCATGACCGAACTTCTGCTACTCTGCGGCGAAGACCGTTGAAAAAAGGACGCTGGGTTTTACGGTTTATTGTTTGGACGGTCAGTATTCACGTACAACGCATGTATTTTCGGTTAAAAGTGGGAAGGGGATT
>NNCF01128204.1:0-18258 GCA_002313205.1 Laupala kohalensis | reverse complement strand
AAACTATGCGTCGAAATTTTACGATTTAAAGACGTTTTTTATCTTTTTGAAATGCACAAAACAAATTATCCATTAATTAATCATTTGACGATGATTGAGTTTTTCCTTCCTAAATTGCTCCCTTAAATTGAAGTATTTTAACATTTCTATTTTTAATATCGTTTTATCGATACTTTGGGTTAATTTTTGTAGATAGGTGTATGCTGTCGCGGACTTTTTTTGTAGAACTCTTTGAGGCAAACAATGTTGCCATTCATAGTTGCCACCTAACCGTTTAGGCAGCGTGAGCGAATATAATTATCTTTTTTCCCGATTTTATCAAAATCATTTATTGTCAGAAACCTTTCGTACCTTTATCACGCATTTAAAAAAATAAAAGCCTATGTTCATCCTGGACATCTAAACTATCTTCTTGTCAATTTCATCACAATCGGTTCAGTGGTTTAGTCGTGATCAGGTGGAAACGGACAGACACACTTTCGCGTTACACACTTATGTATATTGGTACGGATTGTACTGAATAATCCCAGATTACCTAAAATTATTATTGAATTTATTTAAAAGTATTATTATGTAATATGTATTTAACTGAAAGGAAATAACATAGGGGTGGTTCCCCACCTTTACCCGATATACTTACAGAATTTGCACCAAAAACAAGCATGACGCTGAAGATTAAGCGAATGGCCGACAAAACTGCGATAATGACGAAAATGATCCCAGCACCTTTAAAGAAGTTGAAGGAGATAATTTTCTGCAAATATATATTATTTCAGTACGTAGTGCACAATGGTGGGATAATGTTTCATTTTTGGTGGTGGATTGGAGTGTTACGGGAAGGGCTGAAACCACGTTGACCGGTAGCCAAACTAGACTTAACTTCAATGTTAATGACTAGCAAGGAGCACGTGGGTGGTTGGGTTTATTGTTGACTTCACTGTGAGACACCTAAAGATAATTACATTTTATTAATTCTTAAAAATTACAGGTACCGTTTAATGCTTTTAGTAAGCCTCATTTATACGATTCTGAAATATTATGATTGTTTCCCTTATCACCCAAAAGCTACTGAGGTACTAAGGTGGCATTTAAATTCAATTTTGAGAAGAAAGGAAGAATACATCTGAAGAGGGGGAACATACGTCCCCGAAACGTAATGTGAAAGTACGAACTGTAAAGAGTTTGTGCGTCCTTAATACATGTTGTCGTAAATAAGGGCACTGCCAACTAATTTAACAAGTTGAAAGACAATATTACTCTTATCTAATTTATAAGGTGACATTTGCCTAAAAATCCGAGATAAGCTATAAGAGAAAAGGAGGATTAATGAAAATAGCCTGTATTTACCTTCAGCGAATAGTTTTGCATTTTCGCGAAATTCAGGATCAATATCATTAGAAGATAATATTGGGGTTGTTTCGTTCACTGCTGCAATAATATCTGTATTTGATAAATACAGTAGGCCATTTGCTAACACACTAAAAGCAATCAAGGAAAAAAATGCTCCAATCTGAAAAGTGAGAAAAAAAAGTTAAAAACAAGAGGAAATTAATATTATAATTAGTCATTGTAGAAATTTTCTCATCAAGTATGTAATTGAGAAAAGATTTGAATTTCATGTTATTGGAGGTAGCAAATGTTTGTTTTGTTGTGGAAGCAGACTTCGATTTTAGTAACCTTGAAATGATTTTCGTAAATGTTTAAAATTCGAAAGCATTACCATAATATTAAATGTCAATAATTAATTCATGCTCTTTTTGTAAACAGATGTTTGTTTATTTTGATGACGTGGCACTATTTCTGAAACTAATCTTTACGAACGGAATCAGTGTAGCTGTAGTTCGCTGAACTACTGGTGAGAGGATAGGGGGATTCTTACTCGGACGTCTACGACCAGACTAATTGCCTGGCCCACTCAACCTACTGTAGAATAAGTACTGTGCCTATCCCGGGGATCGAATCGGCCGGAGGATGACTCTTCCATATGATCATNTTGTTTATTTTGATGACGTGGCACTATTTCTGAAACTAATCTTTACGAACGGAATCAGTGTAGCTGTAGTTCGCTGAACTACTGGTGAGAGGATAGGGGGATTCTTACTCGGACGTCTACGACCAGACTGATTGCCTGGCCCACTCAACCTACTGTAGAATAAGTACTGTGCCTATCCCGGGGATCGAATCGGCCGGAGGATGACTCTTCCATATGATCATTAAATTGCGTGAGGGAATTGGAATGGAGAGACGATGGGTGGCCGGGGAATGTATGGTATCGAACCGACTTGGTGAAGGAAATCCCAACTGAAGACCTCACCTACAAGGTATGTCCCAAACGTTTCGAGAATAATTTTCTAAAAAGAAATATATAGCTTTTTAACGCACAAAACCTTTAAAATGTTCAATGTACATTCCTTCCGTATCTTTGCATCGCTGCCACCGCTTCGTCCAGTTCACACAGGCTTCCTGGAAAACATAATCGTGACCTTCCCAAGGTAGCGCGTTAAGACTTTTTTTTTACCACCTCTAACAACCCATAATGGTGTCTCTCCAACCTTCTCATCATCATCGGAAANAATGGTGTCTCTCCAACCTTCTCATCATCATCGGAAACAAAATGAAGTCCGGTGGTCCAATGGCGTTCCAACAACTCGCGACACTTCAGCACCTGGATTTCGATCAGTACTACTTTGTAAGACCATCTTTGCGCACACCTCTCTCAACCCTAAATCGTCTTTCAAAATGCGTTTAACACTCGATTTCGGTATATTGCAATCATCTGCTATCATTCGTACACTCCGGGGTCGAACTCCCCGTCAAAACTTTCCGCATTTTCTCCAAATTTTCGTTTGATCGTTGTCATCGACGTTTCCTCGACTCTCCCGGAATACTTTGTGTCAAAAGAAAATTCTTGGCTGGGACAGAGCTTCCTTCCTGAAGGTTTCCCAAATCAGACCTACCGTCTCTAATCCAGGTTTTTTGAATGTAATGCAAAATTTGATTGTTTGATTGCGTAGATTTTTTTGTTGTATTTGTAAATGGGAAATGTAGCGTGCTATTGCAGATTATCTACATGGGGTGATAGGAGGTGGATGGTAGGTTATTATTAGTCGGTGGTCCGCTTAGCTGGGCATACCAACAACCTGGTCCACGTGGAGAGCTTAGTAGGAATAGTTAGTTATATGTTATTGATACTGGGTGGAGCTGGATAGGGGAAGGAGGGTTTGCTTTTCCGAGAATTGAACCCGGAGTGACTTGATGGTGAGCGAGCACGCTAACCCCTTAACCACCGGAGGGGCGTGATTGCGTATTGCCGCTCGATTAGCAACTGCATCATAAATCTCGACGCGTCACCGAAACACACGATGCGCGAAGCGCGATCCTCACTCTGTCGCTACCCGGAGACAACGAAGCGAAGTCGATTTCATTAGAGACCTAAATGTAAGTCTCTATCTGTAAGTCTTACATGTAGATCCTTATCATTCGTTAGCCCAACCCCCCACCTCCGTTCTCGCCGAAAACCGCATCTCTCTAACCCATCTGATTCGCTGGAGAAATTTACTCTGCAAACTTTTGGGATAGATCTTGTAGGTTCGGTTGAACCGACGCTCTCTCGCTCAGCAGCGAAGACTCTACCCCTACGCCACCTACGTAGAGATTTATGAGACGAATAACTGGAAGAAAAAAAACCTCACCCTTATGTGTGGATGGTTTGTGAGTTTTCATTTATATATTCCTGCCACTTCAATTTAAATTATGTTCCAATGTGAATATAATAAAATGTATCCTGTGCGAAAGTCTGATTAAATTAATGAACACCCTCCTTCCAGCAAGACAATGACGCTTTTAGATGAAAGCAACTGCATATCAGAATTGAAAGTACGTTTTGAAAGAAAACTGTTTTCTTTGAATGATGAAAAAAAACATTTAGATCTGGAATTTCAGAAGAAAAAACAAGAATTGTTTGGTGTAAGAACATACCCCTTCCAATACACCAAAAAATACTGTTCCAGTTCTGAGGGTGCAGCCACAACAGCAAGTAGTCAATTGCATCACCATGATGATTCGCTGTAGGAAATTGAAAAATGGAATTAGTAAATTATACATTTGTGGATGCACGAAAGAGAAAGGAAAAGAACAAATACAAATTCGTAACCTTGTGTAGAGTCGTGTTATTGGTGCCATGTTGATTTCGTAATATTGGAATCACCACTGGGTGGGTCTGAGGATCTTCCCCAGAAAAAAAAAAGGAATTGAAGGTACTATCAGAAAGTTTTGTGAATTCACTAGAATACTTGTCCACTAAGGTAAATTATGAGAAATGCTACATTTCATTTCGGCCACTTGCGTTTCTCTACTTGTAGGACTCTAGCAAAATGAACTGATTCCACAGTCTGGGGTTACTATGCCTGGGATATGTTTATATTACGGTAGAAGTAGCTCACAGAAATGGCAGGTATGCAGGAGGAGCTCAATCCCCGAAATTTATTATCAATTGTGATGAAATTATAGAATATCATTAATTTACCGTTTATTAAATAACTAACTGGCAGGATACGGAATCATATTTATATTTTTTTTAAATAACGTAAGCTAAAGCTTAGATGAAATTTTGAAAGTGGAAGTTGTATTTTTTGAAAAAGAAGGAAACTTCTAGTTGTGACATGATATATTGGGGAAGAGAGGATTAAGAGATGGATTGTAATAAATGAAGCACAAGAGAAGTGTAGGTGAGCAAACTGAACTCGCTTGAACTCGCTTTAACTCGCCCGAAAATCGTTTCTCTATTTTAAAATGTTTCTACCTTTCCTCGGAGGGTTTTGTGCGTTAAACGTTACACATCTATGCTTCTCTTTACTTCATTCATTATATTCCATTTCTTACTGCACATTTTTATTTTTTATTCTGTATTTGAAAAAATCTAGTGGCGTAAGGTCTGGAGAGCTGTAAGCTCTAACATACGTCCTCCATCTTGTTATGAGTCTCCTGTCATTAACTGATTTTCGCAGCTACATCGATGAATCGACTCCTATCAGTTGAGTAAATATATAATTCTTTTTCCCAGAAATTTAACCTTGTAGTTAGGAAAAACTGTTTTTCTTTTACAGTTCAAAATGTTTTTATGTGCTCTATAGTATCGCATTTGTAATATAATTTCCTGTTTTTAAAGTTTTCCATTCTGTCAGTGCTGTTCGGAGCGCTTTGCCTCCATTCTATTCGCAACATATTTTAACTGCTGTGAAGGAGCAGTTTTTTGCAGGACATTTTCCTGGTACGTGACCGGATGATACGATATTAAATTCACATGCTCGTGCTGGCGGACTCGTCAAGTGGTCAAGGTCCCAACTTCGTCTCCCAATGACATCAGCTAAAAAAAGGGGGGAGATAGCTATCTGCTCCACATGACTTCCTACATGCTGTTCTCTGATGGCTGCATTGTGTAACATGTGCATATAGCAGAGGGACACCGGTAATTGCAGTGATGTTGCCATGTGTTTATACTCTACATCATTAGATATGTGTCAAGGGCGTTTCCAAAATGTTTCCGTGACCCCTCACCCCCACCTCCAAAAAAAATAAAGAAGAAAATTTTTAGTAGTAGTAAAATATGGCTTAAAACTTATGTCACATATTTTAACATTACATTAGTGTTCAAACGTGTTGCAAAAGGTAAAGCTAATAAATACAATAAAAAATTATAAAATAACGATATAAATAATAATAATAATAAAAATTAATAAATGACAAGATTTGCCTATTAAAATAATTCCAAGTATATATTATTTTCGTTTTCTTACGTCCCTTCCCCCCACCCCCTCAAAGAAGAAGAAGGTCTGCGTCTTCCAATGCACCTCGCAGCAGAGTGTAAAGGTTTTGCATACAGATTTTACAAGACATGGAGTAAGTTTTACAGTCTCGAGAGAATTTTCGTAATCTCTTCAGGTCTTAGCTAAAAAGATGTACTCGAAGCTATAAAATTCGTGATAAGTTCAGATATCGTTCGCGACCATTTTTGTTCCCTCAGTTACTATAATGAACGTCATGATAAATCAGAATAGAACTTGTTGATTCGTGGAACAGAGTCCTATTTCCGAGACGTTGAATTCTTCTGTGTATAAATATCCATAAATTTCAAGGACTTCAGTTTTACCCGATGAATCAAATTTTATTTTGATTACGTTAATTGAAATAACGTAATCATTTTTTTCCTCTCGAAAAAAAAGACAGAAAAATTTCGTCTTTCGTGCCGAATATTTTAAAACAATATGAAATAAATAAAATGCCTACAGATTTACTTGAGTCAAAAATTTGAAAATGTTTCTTGAAACATTTTCAGTGTTTCAGAGATATCAATAAATTAATTGTACACATATATTTTAAAGGCTTAAATGAAGATAAATGAAAATAATTTGAAATCACTGTTGAATGACTTGAATTATCAGATCATTACGTAATTATGTACTTCTGATTAGCTATTTCTGTCATATGATGCATATTTCAGCGAAAAAGTTTAGATTTTTTACGCATTGGAAACTGAGTGACTTTATTACTATTTTTTAGTTTTATTACTCTTTTCTGTTTTTACTATTTATATTTCACTATTTTCGTGATAAATCAACCATTCTGGAGCGATAGATTAAAGAGCTATTTCTAGACAACTAATGACGTCATATGGTACTTCCTGTACACTTCTTTCCGGTCCTTTGAGTTGGTTTGGAACAATTAAAGTAGGTTGTTCATAAAGTTTATTTTAGGATGAAGCGAATACCGCATTCGTTTCATTCGTATTCATGATGAGTTTCGTCTCGTAGTAAAAAACAAAGGGACTTCACATTTAATAGCGATTGTTCGATAGAAAAACTGCGCCGGACACAGCCCTGACATCCGCCATCGTTGCTTTGTTGTACGGTTTGCGATATTCCGCTCCGTTTGACACGTTCTGCGCAGTTTATGGCGAAGAGTTGCTTTCCACTCCCTACTCACAGAATTTATTTTTTTTAATCTTAAAATTTTAATTTGTAATTCAGATGAAGATAAACAGTCACGCGTACATCAATTTTCGTTTAATTCACTGCTTTCTGTGCGATTCTCCTTTTATTCTGTAGGGTTGAAGAATAGTTTTGCTTACCCGAGAATCGCATGACTCTGAAGCTACGTGTCCACTTGTCCATCGTAGTATTTGTAACTGGGAAATGTAGCGTGCTATTGAAGCTTATCTACTCGTACATGGAGGAAGGAGTTGGGTGTTGGGCTATTGTTGGTAGGTGGGTCAGTTAGCTGGGTTTACCAACAACTTGGTCCACGTGGAGGGGTTAGTAGAAGTGGTTAGTAATAGTTAGATTTATTGATACTAGCAAGAGGATGCTAGAGGTAGGAGGTTCGCTTAAGTCAATTAATTACTTGTATAAATTTTACATGAATGTCACTCACCCAATGTGCAACGCAATCTTCCTGAGATATGGACTGCCTCACCGTTAGACTTGCAATGGGGGAACTGAAGTGGGAGACCCAGGTTACTCCCATAATTCCTCTCCCTCCTACTCCACGTCTCGGGTCTCCCACCGTGGCTCATTCACAGCCAATCACATTCGTATCTCCAAGGGTACCCGACGTTTTGGATTTCAGTAGTAATGGATAAAATGTTGCAGTGACCGAAGAATTTATTTTTCTCACAGGGAGGGAAATGTAAAGGAAATACTTTTTGGAGGTACACAAAGAGTACATGAATTTGGCACATTAATATAACCAGTAACATTTTTTTATATTCGTATTGAACAGTCATAATTAAACCTCAGCTTTGTTCCATTAAAAAATAGATATTTTCAATACTTGTTCTCATATTGTATAGGTTTTTGAATATATTTTTTCGGAATTGAGGACTATAACAATAAAGAATGTCATATGGCTTTAAGAGTTAAATAATAGATGTTTTCGTAATACTGAATACTAGTTGTTGTTTTTTTTACTTTCAGTACTCAGAAATACGATCAAGAATAAAGTATTCTCGAATACGACAGAAAAAACTTACGTTCTACAAGCAAATTAAGGAGTAGTAAGAGTAGAAAGGCAATAGTAAATTCAAAACATAATCAATTCGTCGGCAAAATGATATTTCCCACCATTTAATACGTCCTGGAAGCAGTTCGCTGTAAAAGACAGAATGGCGTTAATAAAATAAAGATATAAATTATACACAATATTTTCAAAAGTAGTTGATATGAGTATCTGCAATTCTGCGTAACACACAGTGAGGTGAAAACTGTTAGCCAGTTGGATGAAGGACAGTTAAATGAACACACTGACATATACATACTGAAAATATATTATGCACTTAATAATATTTAACTGGAAATATGTTCTAACGTTTTTCTTCATCTTAATTTTGCTGCTTAGTGGGGTTTTCTGAGCTACTATAAATAATATAAATTTTATTGTCAAAAAAACAGTACAGACTGCGTATGACCACGTGGAGGACAATAAACTAATTTACTCTCCGGAAGCACGCAAGGGACCATCCCATCAATTCCGATCAAAGGCCCTAAGGCAGAGACGGATTCAAAAATTTCAGCAAAAATTCCTAGATGAGATAAAAAGTTAGCTGCGAGTTCTAATACTAATAGAATGTCTATATGTTCGTAATTTAATGCAAAAAATTTACACACACAAATTATTATTGAACTATAGATTATTCTGAGTATAGTGTTTAAAAATCATAAGAATTGAAATAACACTAAATTCACGATTTATTGTTACAATAAACACGACCCTAGACAAAGTCTAGAGAACTTGTATAAGAAATCCGCCTCTACCCGAAGGAAAACCCAGGCCAGGATGGGAGTTCACACCAAAAAATGTTTACGAAGGTGGTCAATTTTTTCTAACTTCCTTTTTTTCCTACATCAAGATCTGGAAATTTCCTAATTTATTTTTTCATTCGATTTTTTCATTCGTGAACCTCCAAGCAAATAGTATCAGTTTGTCGAGAAAGGTGTTATTTACATTTCAGAAATTTATTTTTTTCCTCTGTCACTGACTCAGTCCTATTTAAATAAAGTTTTAATTAATTAAAACAGTTCATATCTATATGTGTCTGGAAATGGACAGTTAGTCCGCAGTAAAGCAATGGATACCGTTATATTGCATTACACATTGCACGGAATTAATTGCCTCCATGTTACAATACATGCTCAAAATGGCCACCTCGATCACCAGACTTGAATACCCTTGAGTTTTACTTCAGGGGGGATTTTACTGATTTGAAGCAGTGGCGGATCCAAGGGGGATGGGCATCCGTGCAATTGGTAAAAATAATCTGTCTGGTAAAAATAAATGATGGGACCATCCCATAAATTCCGATCAAGAGCCCTAAGGCACAGGCGGATTTAACATATCAGTATACTCCGGAGATTAGAATAAAAATAGTTCGCTACGTGTTATAATATTAACATAATTCCTAAAAATATGTATTAAATAAATTATTGATGTGTTGGGATGTCCTTAAGTGCAGTTTAAAGGAGTGTTTGTCAAAGGAGGGATCTCAGGCCAACCGATTGGATCCCCAGCCCAAAATAAATAAGCAAAATCGTGGATTCGTCCCTGGGCGTTACTATCAGTTTCGTATCGAGACCGGTCTCCGTGTGTGATGCTGGCACTTCATTTGGCGTTGCGGTATTTGTGCAGTTATTCGCCGTATTTGGCTAAATATTTGATAAATATCACGAACATGCCACCCTCACATGGTCCTAACACGCAAATAACACAATAATGCCTCATATCGTTTCTTAGACCAACGATGGACGGGATGTATTTGATATAAGTTAAGGTCAAAATATAGGTTAAAGAACCAGAATATCAACAAATCTCGATCACGTGCTCTACTTGGCGAAACACGGCAAACCAAGTGTGGACTGTTCACGCAAATATTTGCCTTATTTGAGTCATTTGATTTGCGACTAAAAACACAAGAGGACGGATACGGGTGTTAGCGTATTTGCCACAGTAGAGCAAATACATCGAATAAAGACAAACAGCTCATCTACACTTGGCCGTGTTGGCAAATACACGAATACGCAACGCCAAGTGAGGTGCCGGTATGAAAGAAGTTACCGAAGTGTCCCCGAGATCTGTCGCCTAGTACGGATCTTAAAATACAATAATCTAGTTCGTTCCGTGGAGCGCGACGATTGCTACATTGTATTTTCTGGTTCAACACGATGCACGGTGGTCATTCCCCGGTTACTTGTCATGAGGGGTTATATAATAACCTGGTATCTATTCTTTACGGAAATGCCTGTTGCATTGCCGACGCACGCGCGCTGTGTCATCACGAATGAAATTTAAGTATTCAAGAGTTCAGTTTGATATATATTATCCGTATGTGGAAGAATTTTAATCATTTGCCGCGAGTTCAAATAAAGCAATGAGAGATCTATCGGTTCCAACACATTTCTATGCAACTGTCATTTTCTTCCTTTTTCTTTTTTGTGGGGTTTTACGGCTCATGTCGACATCGAAGGTCATTGGAGCCCGAAAAACTTGTACAGGAAGGGAGAATGCAGTTACGCACTAGGGAGAGCCAACATGACTCTCCCCGCGTGTGGGACTCGCCGAATGATTCAACCATACCCACTAAAAACCCTCCTGATACAACACACCAAAACATATCTCACAACATACATCAAATCATCTAATGGAGGGGGGAGGCAAAAATGAGGGGGGATAAAAAATGAGAGGAATGAGCTAATGAAAGATACTCTAACGCGTTTCCGGACCCGGCAATGCATTGCAGCAGCTCCCTTTGGGGAAGAAAGTCACCACTGGTGATAGCATCCCGATCCTTAGACCAGTCCCAGGGAGGGATGGCCTAGAGACTGAAGAAGAGATCATGCTGGAGGAGGACGAGTCCAAACCGTCGCCACAGGTTGACATCCTGCGTCTGTCACAGTTGCAAAGGCTGCTGACAATAAATTTGCCAGATACCGTTGTCACCATTCTGAAGATTCCATATAGTGCAACATGGAGACAGACACTAGGTGAAGTTAACCACTGAGGAAAGTATGGACTTGTTTGAGAGTTCTTAATGTGATGTTTACAATGTGCTGACCGTAGAGTACAGAGGAGAGAATATTCTGGACTGGCCTTTTGCTTCTGGTGAGGTGTGGAGAACCTTTTGAACAAAGTTCTTGTACCCAAAGAGAGAATACTGACGTTGTTTTTAATTGAATCTCCCTTTTAAACTACCAGCAGCAAGAACTTTTAAATACCAACTTCAAGGACTTTTTGGAAGGGCCTTTTCGGGAAGAATTATTTTTAAAGAGTTGAATTATTATTCCAATTTTTGTGTATAACTGCATTTGTGTGCAATGAATGGAGTTACCTTTTCAAGAAGACCTTGTGCCCGCCAGTACTTGAAATGGTTTTAACATCTGTTTTAAAAATAGTTTGTACCTATTTGTGGTTAGAATACAGATCAAATTTTAAAGAAGTACAAATTATGAAGTTATAATATAAACTGATGTGCTCTTATAAAACGTTTTGGTGGAGTGTAGGTTTCGAATGGATTTGATAAAAGAATTTAGTTAGTACTAAGTCACTGTTTGAGTGCTTTATGTTGGTGGTATATGTGCAAAAATTTAAGTGTTTCTTTATAATATGTTTTTCTTTTTTGAAACTTTACTGACTGACGTTATATTTGGACCAAAACAGAATGAGCATGCTTATATGAATCATTGGCAAATGTAGACTGTCAAATCTGCATTATCTTGCTGCAAAGTAACTCAGTATGTATAGAAGAAACTTTATATTCGTTGTAAATATAGTTTAATGAAAATTAAATATTGTCAGTGTTTGTTTATTTGAGGGGTAGATGTGTGCAGTCATATCGAACTGAGAAAGTACCTATGTATGTCACCTAAATATCTACAATATAAGTATCTTATAAATTTATTTTTCTTTTATTTTATTCCTGTATATTCATTTACTCCTGTTTGCTAAAGAAAAACAGTAGTTTCTACTTGAGCATTTAGTAATGGTGCTTGTTATTCAGCTTGTTATCTAAGCAAACCTAGCATTGAATTGAAAAATAAAAATTGATTTTTTGGCAGCCATTGTCAAATTCTACTCATTATGCAAATAATAATTTTATGTGGGAGACAAACCTTATGTTGGATGAAAACTATGTATGTAACTAGATAACATTTTAGTTACAAACCACTTGCTAGTATATTGATTGTTACCAATCTCATTGGGAGAATTCAAAGTTCTCTACTGCCTAAGCAGAAGAAGACAATAATTATCATATACAAAACATTACTTTCATTTGACTTCAGGAGGACTTTTTATTTCACGCATTTTTAACAATCAAGCTATCTAGTCTTTGGGATCCATTGTACTTCCCTCAATTCAAAAATATATTAAAATGATCCTTTTAGAAAATGAGAGCACTTGATGACACTAGCTTCACAAAACTCCATTCTGTAAATTTCATCAAAATTATCTGAAATTTTTGAGAAAAAGAAGGAATTTTGAATTATTGTTAATCAATTTACTTGTAATTAATGTTTATTAATTTTCTGGAATTTCTATCCTGGTCAACTAAGAAACTAAAATATAAAGAAATTTAGTTCTCATTGTATAAATAGGTTTAGACCATACTCATTTGTAACTAGGGTGCTTGGCAGCTATTTCATCCTGATAAGTAGGAGAAAATGCTCACTGCTCAGGTAAAAGAATTTAAAGCTACATCAAAGATAGTCAAATAAAAAAAAAGACAAATTATTTTAAAAATTATTATTTTTTGTTTAATTAGATTTAAGGCAACTTGCTCAACCCCATCACCCTCCGGTGAGTTCTTTCATTGAAAAACATAAGCGCTGCCTCACTAACAGTAAAAGTTACCGGTTGTTTTCTCCAATAGATTTGATGGAAAGTGACAAGAGGTGTGCGAAACAATTCCAGTTGCAGAGTTGTAATGGTTCCGCGACAGCTGTGAAGGAGTTCCACCTAACAATTGCATTTCAACGAATCTGTCAAGACAGTCGCACTCGGTTCCCCTGAAATCTTTCATTGTAACTAGTCATTATTTGTATTTTAACGATATATCGAATTGCAAAGAGTACCGTTAAAAACTAAAGTTTGACTCTAATATATTTTGAGTATTGCATAAAATGTAGGAGTTTCACCTAACTTCAATTGTATTTCCTTGCCAAACTGAACCTGATTCACCCTACTTCTCAATTGCATTTCATAGTTTTTTTGGTAGTTAATAAGAACAATTTACAGAACTGTTAACAAATGTTTACATTAGTGTTAGCGCAGTTGAAGCGCGACGGTTCACAGTGTAACTGTTAGCAGTATTGCAATGTCACGACAGCAAGTGTTCTAAGCAAAATTGTTAGCACCTTTGAAATGGAACGACAGTTTTCAAGGGGATCTGTTTAGCTCTTAAGACAATTCCAGTTGCAATGAACCACCTCTAGATCATACTGTTGTCATAGCAACTACTTGAACTATTGGAGCAAGGAACTGTGGACGGAGACTCCACTACTACCCCTTATTTCCTCCTCATTACAGATATTATTTGTAACAATATACCATTGGCTACAAATGTCTTGGACTCGCCCTCTCTGTCTACAACCGCTGTATCCTTTTGAAATGGCTTCTCCAAGTTAAATGAGCAAGTTATTAGTTTTAATAAAACCTATAAAATGAGATATTGTAAGTTATATTCAATTTACTAGTTATTGCAAAAAACTTACTAAATCAACTGTCAAAAAAGCAGTTATAAACTGGATATGACCATGTGAAGGACTAACTAATTTACTCCCTGGAAGCAAGCAAGGGACCATCCCGTCAATTCCGATCAAGGGCCCTAAGGCAGGTCCTTTAACATTTCAACACATTCCTAGCAATAAAAATAGTTCGGCACGTGTTATAGTATTGACATAATACCAACAAATTTGTATTTAATAAAACAAAAAAAGTCACTTCACAAGTAAAGTATTATCAAACTATATATAATTCGGAAAGTATTGTTGATAAACAGTAACTATTAAATAACTCGAGATTCGCGTATTATTTCAATAGATGCCGCCCCCGTACGTAAGAACCAGCGAGTCTTTATAAGAAATCCGCCGCTACCCGAAAGAAAACCGGAGAAAAATCCGGGCCATTGTATGAATAATAAGACAATGCAAGAATGCAGGACAGTCAGATTATTGAAAATATCAGATATTTTGAAAGAACTACAACTGTTACGAACGAATAACCATTCGTCGTAAACATAGGAAAGGATACAGGGGGGACTCGTATGTTTCAACGAGTGTGAAGATTAAGGATGAAATATGATTCTTGTTAAACACGTTTCAGATTCACAAATGTCTAATTATAATAAATGTGCAAGATATACATATATTTTCCCAAATTCTACGGAGTTTGAACAAATTAATATTAAACATAAACAATCGTTTACGTAAAATCCCCTTAAATACCCCTTTACCCAGATTATACAGAATTACGATGTGGTATATGACCAAGAGTGAGGTGCGGTCGTAGCTGATCTGCACTGAAAACAAAAAGCCCAATGAACTCAAGTTTTTGGGAACATCCCCCCATCATTTACAAAAGTACCTAATATAATATTGAAATTGTTTATGAAAAACCATAGAATAGTGCAGGATTTTTAATACATCAGAACAAGTTCTAGATGTGGTCCTCGTTACGAGGAATAATACTTAGTCGTTAGACGAGTTTCCTTGTTGTAACCTTGCTTCGCTGCCTACAGATGCCTTGGCTGTGGTCTTCTGCCACCATCCTAGACAAGTGGCAATTGATCCTTCCATCACCAACGATCCCTGTGCTGCACTTGTGACTGTTTACATGTTAAATTTGCCTGAATATTTTACTTAATATAAACTATATTTCGATCTACTTCCATAATAATATAGTTGCATATAATACAATATGCAACTACTTATTCTTGAAAAATATGTTCGCTATGTCCAATAGAAGAGGTTAAATTAAGTAAAATAATTATTAAATTAGTGAGGACAAAATTATTTATATTAAAAATTGATATAAAAATGAAGACACTTGGAATACTTGTAGACCTTCCATTCCGCAGGGTGTTAGGCCACTCAGCATAACGTCCCAAACAGAAAGTTATGGCCTTGATACTAAGGCGGCCGTGGTATAACCTTACCGATGATGCAGCATTTCTGTATTATTGTCTTCGTTTTGTCGTGTAGTCGCAGGCAGTGGGCGCCCGCGTTTCCAAGTGAGTGACATAACTGTCTCCAAAAGAGAGCACTAAGAACCTACATAACGCCACTGTTCGCCGCATCCAGGGGGAAACTGCCGCAACTCTTGCGTCTGTCACCGAGTGTACGTTCCTCTCTCCCTCCTCGTTGGTCCGGTTAGACCTGACAGGTTCCGCCAACATTCCCTTCCGCTGACGACATTGACGCGGTCATCTTGTTCGCGTGTCACGAAGGTACTAAACGTCCGATCCGGCCAGTTCAAATTTTCTTAGAAAGAGAAGAAACGAACGGTCACAGCAGTGGTACCAACTTAGAAAAATAAAATTTCCCTTGGCCGCTAGGAGCTTGGAGACCTTACTTTTGGGACAAGCCTCGCATCTCCCGAACCTGCCCTGTCTACTCGCTCCATCCCCCGTACTCTTTCTCAGTCTCCGTTATCTATGATGGTCCTGACGGAGTCGCTCTTCGGGAGAACCTTTCCTACAGGGATAAAAGGGCGTCGCTCCGGAATCACCATGTAAGTGCTGGTTCAAAGACAAACCACTGTTTGCCATGACGGGTCATTCCCTATTCTCATTTGCTCCCTCTCATGCTTCCAATGATCTTTAAGGGAATGGGGGTAATTGCTCCTCAAGCTATTGTGCCCCTCCTTAGTGGGGTGACTAGGTCAAAGAAAACGTCACCTCACGACACTTTCATCGTGAGTGGACGTATATGAGAGAGCTCCTAAGAAAGTTATTGAAAAAGGATTTACATAGACGTAAAAGTGTGTTGAGCAGGAAGAGGAACTTTA
Source organism: Laupala kohalensis (assembly GCA_002313205.1). Classification (NCBI taxonomy): domain Eukaryota; kingdom Metazoa; phylum Arthropoda; class Insecta; order Orthoptera; family Trigonidiidae; genus Laupala; species Laupala kohalensis. The sequence continues at coordinate 2,211 of NNCF01128204.1, read as the reverse complement.
CTTGAGTGTGTTGGAAAAATTTACTCCCAATGGGGGCAATCTGCTCTAAATTTTTAACTGCGATTGATATAATTTTTGCTCATACATTTTTGACATGGTTGCGTGTTATATAATGCACTATTCTTAGAAGTCCAGTTGTTTTTTAGTGTTTCAGAAATGTAAGTACAGAGTTCACAGAAGATTGGGAAGAAAATTCGAGTTAATAAAGTGGAAATATTAGATAGTTCGTACAGCGTTTGTATGGCAGATGAGTTTTAAAAATGGACTTTGTTTGGAGGTATGCCTTTTAGAATGTGTATTTTGTTATATATTATTTGAAAGTGCAATACAATAGAAGTATATTGTGAAATTTGTGGAGAAAACGTTTTAATAGGTTCTGAAATTGAAGCAAGAAAAACATTGAGAAAGGTCATCAAGGAATACAAAATTTAATAATATATATTGGTGTTTCCAAAAATTCTGAAGGGAATGGCCCCAGATATGGTACGAATGTAAGGGCAGACATTACAATTGATACTGCTGCATTTCGTAGTGGTATGTAGATGCAATAGGAACAAAAAAGGCCAATGTTGTGAGAAATTGGAAAGAAACGGTCCCTTGAAATTGCTGGGGTTCCTATATGTCAAAGAATTCTTGCTCCCGTGTGGGGCAAAGAAGGGAATTCATATGGCGTGGGGTCACGCAATGAAGATAAATCACCGGAATTAGATGGGAAGGTGAGGTGACGAAAGAAGGGAAAGATAATAGAGCAGATTGAGGTGGTGGAATTTAAAGGGGTGGATATGAATGAACTGCATAAACAAGTGGATACGTTGTACGAAATAATTACGGGGATTCATTTGGAAGACTGAAAGGGATTCTACAATGTTTAATTCGAGATGGGGTGCATGTTCTTTGGCGGGCAGTGGTCAGACTGCACGTGGCTAATGAAGTACATAGAGAGCAAATAAAACTGAAGGGGCAGATGGAAAGGTTGGAAGAGATGTTGGGTGGCACAAGTGTGGCAACGCAGGGGACGGACAGGATAATAGCAAAACATGTTGGGGAAATGTTGCAGATGCAAGTGGACGCAGCTACAAATCAGGTGATGGAGAAAGTGCAAAATGTAATAGCAAAGCAAACAGAGGATTTTGTGGTTGTGATAGATGAACGAGGAAATGATATTAAAGAATGTGTGCGGAGTTGCACGTGTGATTAAGGACTAATGAACAAGAGAGAGCTGGAAGAGGTGTAGAGGTAGTTGTTGGGAAGCATATGGATGCATTTGGGAAAAGCTTAAAGGATGAGTTAAATTTAGTTGGTAGAGGCGAAGATCGGTTGTATTCGACAGTGCTAAAGACTAATCCTAGTGAGATGCGAATGCAAGGGAGATGATTGTGTTAAAGCAGAAATGTCGAGAAAAAAGGGAAGGTACAAGATATATTGCGAAAGACAATGCGGGATGAGAAAGCTAATATAAAAATATTGACAAGGGATACTATGGCAAACGAGACAGTAGTGGTACTGTTAGATAAGGATGAAAAGGAAAAGATTGCGCGATTATTGATAAGGATGTGGATATATGGGAGGTTAGTAGAAAGTGACCGCGATTGCGAGTCTATGGAGTTGAGCATAATACAGCAGAGAAAGAGTTTATGGAGAAAATTGTCTTTAAAATTTTAGATACAGAAAAAGGGAGGATGAAATTTTGTGCAACGACACGGGTAATATATCAGAGTAAAGTGCAGCAGTGAAAGCTAGAACATTGGATATTGGAAATGGATGTAAATGATTATAAAAGGTTTTTGAAGCAACAGCAACTATATATAGGTATTTTTAGTTTGATGATAGACGAGTATACTGAACCATTACCCTGCTACAAGTTTCATGGCTTTGGGCACAAATCTATGCACGGGGGAAAGTATCGAGTATGCATATAGGGGAATTTATGAGGAATACAAGTAGGATGCTATCAGGAAACATACAATTGAGCTGGGAAATTACAGCATATACCCTTGGCGTTCCGTGTAAAAGCTACCGTGCATAAGCCATAGAGTGCGATAATAGTTAATGATCCACGAGCGGACATAATGGTGCCAAATCAGTACTTGACAACTCATACTCAGGTTATATTATGTAGAAAAGTGGACAACAATAGCAGTTATTAATTGTTATTGTCAATATCGGAAGAATTTATGTGAAGTCTTGGACATCCTATAAAGAATAATACAG
>NNCF01128203.1:0-12596 GCA_002313205.1 Laupala kohalensis | reverse complement strand
AAGAGGAAAATGAAAGATACCCTAGCCCTAATAGCGTCGGGATCGAAAAGAACAAGAGGTGACCAAGGAAGATCAGAAAAGAGAAAGGAAGGAGCCTCACACAAGTAAGTGGAAGTAATGCCAGACTCAGCTCGGGGCCCCGTGTTCGCCAAACACGTACTTACTAGTGGAAGGTCAGAAAAAAAAGAGAATTAAAGACTGCTTGCCAAATAAGATAAGACGTCAAAAACACAAATAGAAAACTTTTCTTAAACATGCATTTATTTAAGACATTTTATTATGGTAATGCAATGCCAAATACTAATTCCTCCATCTACAATTCACATTAGTAGATCCTGATAAAAATAAACACTCTTACTATTCTATGTATTTGTTCCAACTTTCAAATCAATCGGTTGCGGGAAAATTATTTAAATTTCAGTAATAAGATTTCGCTCAAACATACTGAGAAATTAACAGGAGAAGTTAAAAAACAGGGTGGTCAGTGTACCAATGCACAAAAAGAGTGGACCTAAAAATTAATAATAGGAAATGGTTTGAGCTCTCGTATACAGTAAAAAGGTGATTTCAAGAGATGGAACTTTTACAAGATACGTAAGGAGAATCGGAAAGAGACCGGATTGAAATGTGTATGCGGAAAGAAGATGGGACGTCACACCATGTGCTCTGGGAATATGACATTTATATCATAGAAAGAGGAGACTACACACGGTACCTGATTATTATGGATGGAGAAACCAAAATAAAGAGAGGACAGCCCTTTATTCGGAATGAAGAACATTTCAAACACTTTGGCAATTAAATGAAAGAAAGATGTAGAACACGAGACATATTAAAAGAAGAGACTTCGAAGATGCAGCTCATTAAAGAAAAATAAGGAATCATTTTATTAAACTTGTATTGATTTTTACTTAAACACATTTACATATATAATACAAAGTAATTGTTTGTTTATCATATTTAATAAAAATGGAGAAACACGATTTACATCAAGTGATAAATGAAATTATTTTGAGCAAATTTTGCGACGCAGAGGCAAGAGTGGTTCGATGCCGCGCCGGCAGAGAAGGGGGACGTGAATACAATAGCACTCTAGGAGAGATTTGCTCTTCACTTGGGCCACTGGACGTGAACCAAAAATTACGACAGGATGCTGTGCGAGTATATTCGTAAAAGAAAAAGGGTTGTAAAAATTTTCGAAAAAGTCATCTGGAAAGTATCCAAATTAAAACGAGAATAGATAGTGGGATTTAAAATTGAGAAATAGATAGGCGATGACAAGTTCAGAGGAGAAGGGCCAAGAAGTATTTTGTAAGAGAAAAGGAAATAATGACGTGTGTTAGTGCCTTAGGGGAATGGAAAGTTCCATTAGCAGAGCTATGGAGAGACATGGATATATATTTTTTAATTGTAAGAAAAGACGCGGTTGTACGAAGACTATTCATTGTATGGGGTAACCCACGCCTGTACGATACATGTCGAGTGACACTGGACGGAAGGCGCGTGGGAGAAGAAAGAACGGGGGTGTTAACCTCCTATGCGCGTGCCGAAGGTTAAGAACAGTGGCGACGAGTGACTTGCGAAGGGTCGTGGAGTGGGAAAACGACCACGGAAAATAAGTGTCCGGGTTTGGAGTGGAAAGAGGTGTGAAGGAAATTCAACACACATGTCAAAAGTAGTAAGGCATTGTCAGAGCGCCGAGGGGTGAGAATTTATCGTCAAAATTAAATATTGCTGTGGGGAAAGAAGAGGGTTGCAGAATTAGAAAACGTCGGAGAACAGACGGATGGAAAAATACTGAAGAAATAGCGTCAGTACGAACAAATACAGCCATTAGCTAAGAAATGACATACGTCATCTTAGATAAGCCAATCAGAATTAGTCCAAGTGGAGTAAAAATTGATAAGCCATTGGCTACCAAAAATCTCTACGGCAGAGAAAGGAGGAGTTATTCTCGAAGTTATTGGGGCCACTGGTGGGGAGGCGTTTTTTTAAGGAGAGAGACAACGAGAACATGGGTATTACATTATCACGAGCATTGCACTAGTACGATTGTGATCGATTAGTACGAGTTCTTTAGACGGTATTTCATTATTATGAGATTATGATGGGCTTATTATGAGACGAGATATCAGACAATGTTCTCTCTGATTATCTCCGAGACTGAGCAATTCATCATGCCTGTCTCGACTAAAGGCGCATCTGATTAAGTAATTACCATCAGTTGCTCACTTATTTGTGTTTCGTCATCCGGCGAGCGACGAGTCACTGAAGTTTTGATTTCGTTAACAATACTCGGCATAGTTCGTGAACTTTGCGCAAGTCAACTGTCATTTGAAAGCTGACTTTTAGCGAGTGATAAACATCGAGCCACTCCGCGGTGTCAATGGGGACTGGACGGGCGTTGACCCTGGCAGCCGTGGTGAATGAAATGATGCGAGTAGCGGCGGAGCATCAACGGTGGAGCGTAAGGTGCGACGTTCTGTAGCGGAAGGCCAATCTATCGAACACGAAGGTAAATTGCATGGCCTACTCCGTGCAGCACACTGTGAACATTTGTGCGAAAACCAAGTGAATTCTAATTAAAGCGTGTGCAATCGCCAAAGACTTTTGCGGCATATTAATGTTATAAATTAAATGTGGTCCAAGATCCTGAGCCAAGTCAGACGGGCCTTATGGTACAAGATATTAAAGGTTTTATTGATGATTAATGACCTGAACATTAACTTCACTACTTCATGTTTAAATGCAGTGATCAAGGAGAACGAACGTGTAATCTATTATTACCTAAGATTATAATTGAGCCTTTTGGGGGATTTTAAAGGGTATATTTTAGTATCACATTTTGATGAGCAGTGTTTATGTGTCTAATGTGCTATGAAGTGTAACACTAATGTAAATAAACAATTAGGTCAATTTTCACAAAGTGTTGTGTTTCCTTCACGAAGGATTCGTGTATATTTCACGATATTAAAATGGACCGAACCCAGTCTTATCCTTTAGTTACTGTATTGTGGGCAAAGTAAGCCGATTAGCGCAAGCCAGCGGAGTGGGTACGTAGTCATTAATTACCTTCACCTCAGTTTTAATAATGTTTTATATAATTGTCCGAACACAGCATTAATATATAGAATATCACGTATTAAGAAGTAAACTCATATTGTTTCTCACCTTCCATATTTGGGAACAGCGTGTAACACGGTATGGGTCCATTTCTTCCCAATAATAATAAATTTCTTGCAACGTATTTTCGGATTCGAAACCAATTACAGTACCTCCTTAAAACTCAGGCACATCTGTAGAAAGAAATGCTGTGTATACACGAAGGCTTTTACAAATCCACCCAAACAAGTCATTAGTGGGTAGTGGTGATCTTGGTGGCAACTTGCTATACTTATGTTTTGTGATTGCGTGGCTAATTTAGTAATGAGGAAGATGTTTCATGAAAGAACGTGGTAATAATGGAAGTAATGTTCAATGTTTTATATCATATATTCTGCAGTCATGAATTCGAGAGATTATCCTCGATTGCATTATGTCAAGGTAAGTTTCAAAAGAAGCAATGGCTAAATAGATCATTTAATTTAAAGACATTTCAGTATTTCTAAGAATTTCAAAGAATTAAAAGGATTTTTTAAATCATGGAAAACGCTTAAATTTATCCTGTTAAATTATTGATAAATTTAAGTTACATAAGATGACCTAGATAAATTTCTTTATAATTATCTAGAAGAAACATCAAAAAAAAATTCAGTAGACTTTAAAGGCGAAGGAATATGAAGTATTGTTCAACGCGTCTTCCTGTCACAAACAGGAGAAAAGAGGATCAATTAAAGGATATCACATGTGCTAGTTTGTCTGATGATCATTCGTTATACGTTCGTGAACTGCCCACATCATAAACATTATTGCATGTACAAGAACCAGATTTTAACTTCGTAAAAATCCAGATTTTAATTTTAAATTACAATAACTTAAAAGTTCTGAATATCTTACGCCAATAAAAGGCGGAGTAGAAAGAGTTCACTAGTCCTACTTTAAGCCACCAAAATTTTGTTAAATTCTGAGGTGGAGTATGTGAGAAATTATTTTTTGAAGACAAAAATAGATTTTAATTTTTTGTTAAAGTTTTAGACGTATGTTACCATTTTAAGTGTCTGCAGGTTACATTTTCTATAAAATAAAATGTTTCCTATTGGCAGATTAAGAGGGTTTCTATTTCCAAGGCGGTATCATCAAAATTTTCACAATTTTTTACCTCGTGGCGCTGGTGCTCAGTACGCTGAAAGAAAATCGACTGAATAGTAATTAAACAAAAGTGGTTTAATTAAAACGCAGTAAACATTTTTTCCCTTTCGTTGTACAACCTTCTAAACCACCAATAAAAATATTAGCAAAATCTGAATGGCAGGAATGACCCAACAAAAACATTTTAAAAGGGATAGGGTATTTACGTAAATATTGGAGGTGGGGAGGAAATAAAAGGTATATTTACTAGCTCGTTATGGAGGGGACGCGGTGTTAAAAAAATAATTTTTGAGATATGTAATTTATGAACGTCTTCATTGACCGGACACAGGCTACAGTAATGAAATAAAAAAATCTTGCTCGAATTACGTGTTTAAATATTAACTAGTTTGCAGGAAACTATGATCGATCTCTGTATTATGTTGTATGACCGATTCGCAATAGGCCAGTAACTCCATGATATGGTGTATTAACGTTTCTGGATAAAAAGAATTAATAGAGTTGTTTAGTAAATCGTATTGACTGTCTGGTACATTTTCCCATTCCATCTTACCAATATCAGCAACTGGGAGTAAATTCACTCTTGAAAGAACAGTACTCGATACTCGCTGGTATATTCAGACACAACTTGAAATTCTTCAAATGTGGACTTCAAGCTGATCCGGAAAGAAATGATGAATCAAGCAATAAATTTGCAGTAAGATAGGCGGAAGGAGGAAATGAGCAATGGATTGTTTGAAAAAAATCGCGTCCTCGTTGTTGAGAAGGCCTTTTTTTCACACTGAGAATTTCGGGAAGTTACATTAATGATTTATCATAAAATGTACAGGTAAAAATCCAGCATACCCATTTGAGACTAAGAAAAGCAGCACATGCAAAGAAAAAAGTGGAGGCAGGATTATACCTTTTCGCTTCCGGATGTAATACAAGAATCCTGACACATCTTCCGTCCAGGAAAGTCAACTGTTTCGGAATTGGTCCGAGCGGTTTGAGAATCTTTTCTAGAAACACTGAAACTCTTCATCAACGTAAGAAATAGAAAATAGGTCTTAATTTATATGTTTCTTTAGGAAAACAATTCAAGGTAATAAGAAACAGGTTTATTCTCGTGTTTATATAAAGAACATAATTAGAAACAAAATATAGAACATACATAATAACTTTTGAGAAGAAAAATACACTATTATAGAACAAGAAAATTCTAAAGCATTAACACATTCACGGCCAAGGGAAGAAAAGTGAAAAAAGTTATATCCATTTAACTTTTATTTTATTTATAAAACTCCAAAAAGTATCAGTTTTGCATTGTAGCTTATTTTAAAAATTCTAAAAGTTCGGTGTTGCAAAAAAGAAACGTTAGCATTTATGTGAACACAAATTTTATACTTAGCAGTAAATGAGATATTGCAGAATATTTCGAATGCCTTACACTATTACAACAACTATACAATATATATATAGATCACTGGATGCATTGGGATAATACATTTACATCATACAAAGATAAAAAATATTACAAAAGTTACCTATCAATATTGGTATTTATAAAGAAAACACTAATGGGAATTTTATCTTATGTACAGACTTAGACGAGTATTTACAATGTTTTTCATGACAAGCGTAAAGAGTTTCGAATTTTCGTCGACATATTTTGTTAAATACTTACATTTGTCATTTTTAGTAGAGAGGAAAACGCTGTGTCACATTAAATTAATTTCTTCTACCACTTTGATATTCACTAAATTAAAGAATATACAGATATCTTGGTAGATTTGAAGTGTTTCTAATCAAATAACTCAAAGTTTCGTCAACAGGTTCGTGACTCCCTCTGGTGCTTTTCAATAATGTCAAAACATTTACATGGATACATTGATTTTATTTTTTGCCTTACACGTTTCAAATCCACCGAGAAAGATCATATTAATTTAGTTTCACATTGTGTTATGTTGTTATATTTAATATAACACGAAAGCCCCAAAAGAGGGCTGAAAACTTTCTGAATAAATATTGTGTACAGCTCATCGAAAGGTCAAATAATCGAATATACTATTAACATCTTTATAACAGACACTCGTAGTACATTAAAATTTGTCCGCCACTGAGAAGTGTTGAATAGATAACCACTCGTCGATTTAATACAAAAAAAATCTTAGAAACATGCCTGAGTACCGAACTTTACTAAGTAACTTAGGACACACATTTTGAGGTTATGTGTATTCCGACAAAATTTTATCATTGTCATGACTTCGTATCATTCTATGTATTAATATCTTGAGTTGGGTTACCCAACTGAGAGGATGGAACGACGAAATAAATGAAACTTTGCCTGGTACGTTCGTAAGAATTATTTTTTAGATCAGTGTCCTGGGGAATAGCTCTTCCAGGGAAATTCTTGGTACCCTCTCTTATTCAATCTTGTGTTGAGCACATCGGAATGTCAATGCTGATTTCCGTTGCAAGTTGCTCTGAAGAGTTTTGCATGATATATTCTCGTCGAGTCCTGTTGAGGTATAGTTGGATGTGCTCTTGTGCATCGAGAGCCAATAGCAATGGCAATGATTTTAATTGAAGAGCGACATGTTTCCCAAACACATCAAACTCGTTCTCTGGTGGCGGAGGATTTGTGCTCCCCGTGATCTCCTTTAATTGGGGGGCCGTTATCTGAAGGTCAGAGGGTTTTTGTTTTTTCCTCCTTCGGATGGGTTTCGTTTCCCGGGAGTTCGTCCTGACTGAGATATCTTCTATTTCTGTTTCAATAAAATTTATCTGATCCCCAATGTTTTCATCTGCAATATTTGTTTTTGTCTGGAAATACACAGGAAAGTTTACATTTTATAAAACCTCTAAAAATTATTACACAAGGTTCATTATTTTTTAACACATTTACATTTTACTTAAATGTTTATGCGTAACGTAGATTATGGAGTTTGAGGGGAAGCTTAGGTTCTATAAACCCCATTCTGGCTCCGATATTTTCTCCGGTTTTCTTTCGGGTAAAGGCGGATTTTTTACATAGGTTTTATAGGTTTTTGTCTAGGGGCGCGTCTATTGAAAAAATATATCGTGAATTTAGTGTTATATCAATTCGTATGATTCATAGACACTATATTCAGAATAATATATAGTTCGATAATAATTCGTAGAAGTGAAATAAATTTTTTGTGTTAAATTACAAACTTGTTGATATTCTACACGAAAGGTCTGTGCCAAAATGGTGCCGAAAAACTCACAATTCAGCAGAAGGACAATCGAAAAAACAAGTGTCTTGATCTTCTTGACAGAATCGCTAATGAGCAAGATTTCTTTAGTCGTGTGATCACATGTGATGAATCATAGATTTTTGAATACGATCCTGAGACCAAGAGGCAAAGTGAGGAGTGGCACACTGCAAACTCTCCTCGACCAAAGAAAGCTCGAATGATCAAATCGAAGATCAAAACAATGCTGATTTGTTTTTTGGACGGAAGGGGAATCGTCCACAAAAAATTTGTTCCTCCAAGACAAACTGTCAACCAAGTTTTTTTTATAAAGACGTCCTTGAAAGGCTTAGAAAAAGGGTCATTCGCGTGAGACCAGACATTGCAGACAAATGGATGCTCCATCATGACAACGCCCCATGTCACACTGCCCTCTCCATAACAGAATTTTTGACCTCAAAAGGCATTCCTGTGGTTCCCCAGCCCCCCTATTCACCTGACCTCAGTCCCTCTGACTTTTACCTTTTTCCTAAACTTAAAAATATCCTCAAAGGTCGTCATTTCGGGACTGTAGAAAACATTCAAAAGAGTGTAACGGACATACTGAAGACCATACCGGTTGAAGACTTCCAGCGCTGCTACCAACAATGGGAACAACGTCTCCATCGGTGTGTAGCTGCCCAAGGGAACTACTTTGAAGGGGATAACATTGATGTTTGAAAAAAATAAAAATTTTGGTAAATAAAAAATCAGTCTCATTACTTTTCTGCTTGACCTCGTAAGTTGTTGTTTTCTCTTACAAGATTTCAAATATTTTTAAACAAATAAAAAATACCGCATAACAAATAGTCGTAAAATCAAATGTTTTCACAATAAAACACGTCCAAAATTGAAAAATATGTAAATTTAAAGCGAACAGTTCCACCATAGAGACCATTCAATATAATACCTTGGTTTTGCTGACACAATGGATTCCATGTTATCCTTATATGGTTAGAAATGCACTCTGATGGGGAGAAAAGCTTCTCTTAGATGTAGTTTGGTCGATTCGAAGGAAGACGTAAAAAAAAATTTTTAAATTGGGGCGGGTTTGACATTTTGCAAATCCAACAAATAACAGCAATTTTTTAACACATTTTGTTGCGATAACACGAATTCTGCGAGATTTAAAGAAGCCTAGATACATACTTCTAAATTTTATTTTTCGCTTACAGTTGCTGTCCAAGAATAATTCTAGAACGCTAATATACACAGCATACAGCATATAACGCCACACTATACCTCAAATAAATAATACATTGAATTAATAGATTGAATAATTATAGTTCTCTAGTCTTAACTAATCCTTCTCTAAGACGCAATGCAACGTGATTTTAATTTTTCTTTCTAATATACGTAGTATATAAAGTTTTGTAATCGTAAAAAAAATTCGAAAGCGAGATATCGACGGAAATATTCGTTTTGGCGATCTCTGCTTCTGAAAAAGTGGTTTCTGGCATAACATCCGTCCATCTTTGTGCAGCGATTCTGAATCAATTTAATTCGCATTTGTATTTACAGTTAAATTTACTTGTCGTCGATGCACGTGATCTAATTTTCTTTTTACTTTGAAACAAAAGGTACTTCGCATGAAAGTCAAAGAACTCTTTTGAATGTTTCTCAAAAGCGGCTCCAACGATTTAGCTTAAATTTTCTGTACGTAAAGTACTATTAGTAATCATTACATCCCCATTAGTGGTATTTCGTTTGATGGTTTGATATAGACGCAGTATAATAATTTCTGCCTGATACACTTAGTTCACTGTTTCAAGAAGCTTGAATAAATATTTAGAAATGTAAATGGACCAAGCAGACGTAGAATACACTTTTCGTAAACTGAAATGAAAGATATGATAATGATAAAATACATAAGAGGATAACAAACGACTGCAGGTACAAAAATCAATTTCCATCCACAACGAAATTATATTTAAATAAAACTTGTACGATATTTATAAGACTAATATGTCGCTATATGTTATGAAAAAATATTCTGAATATTTATTTTACTATCAAATTTCAAAGAAAGGACAGTAATAAGTTCATCTAGAGACTTTAAGCATGAATAGAGACTTAAGCACTGGAAGACGATCAAAATATAGAGGATAACGCCAGGAATTACCCTTTCACTATAGAATCTTTTCAGGCGGAGAAACGTATATGAGAAAGTATGTGCAATCGTTTTGCGTCACTAGTTTAACTTCTATAGAGAACGATCATATGGTGTGAACGACATATAGCGGACGAACTAGTACGAAAACACAGAAATTGTTCACTGCAGTTTCCATCGCGTGGCATGTTGCGCGGAAAGCGTTTACACAAAGGCATATACTGTTTACAAAAGAATTGGTGCTCATCCGATACATAAGAAATATGTTTTTAAAAATATTTGTATTTTAACATAAAGGGTAAAAAACAGATAAGCAAAAAACAAGGATACAAAACGGATTAGAACCACAAAGAGACAAATAAGATTATTCCTCACAGGATTGACTATATTAAATAAATTACTTGCAGCAATACGGAACATACACACAAAACCCAAAAAAATTCTCGGTTTATTAGAATGTCGTTTCTATGACAATTTCATTTTTTTTTTGTGGGGCTTTAGGGCTCGTCAACATCAAAGGTCATTAGAGCCCTTAAAACTTGTACAGGTAGGGAAAATGCAGTTACGCACTAGGGAGAGCCAACATGACTCTCCCCGCGTGTGGGACTCGCCGAATGACTCAGCCATACCCACTAAAAACCCTCCTGAATTACAACTCAAAACTCAAATATCAACATATCTCATTATAAAAAAGAAGAGGAAAGAGGAAAATGAAAGATACCCTAGCCCTAATAGCGTCGGGATCGAAAAGAACAAGAGGTGACCAAGGAAGGTCAGAAAAGAGAAAGGAAGGAGCATGGCACAAGTAAGTGGAAGCAGTGCCACACTAAGCTCGGGGTCCCGTGTTCGCCAAACACGTACTTACTAGATGTAAGTCCCCTGGGGGAATGACAATTTCAAATCCCCTCAATTGTCGTTTGGATATTTGAAGTATATTAATGTTGATAATAGTATAATGTTACAATCAGGCATAATGAATGAGCGCTATTAATGTGAAATGTTCCAATGATTGCATGTATGTATGTATGTATTTACGTTGCCTTAAAATTATTACCATCATCGTCACAAAATTGTTAAAGCGTTAAAATGAGTTGTCTGGTTTGCTTCGCATGTGCATTCTTGCACTCAACCCCTTTGGTAGCTCAGTGTTTAGCATGCATGTTTGCCAGAGATTCACTCCGAGTTCAATTTCTGGCGAGGTCACAGAGAATTTGTAGACTCTCTGACAATGGGAGGGCGAACCATCCATCTTCTATTCTCCTCGTACCACTCACTGACTCATACTATGACTATATTCCTAAACCACATCCACGTGGGTCGAGTTGTTAGTAAATCAAACTAACCAGCCCACATTCTAGCAACAGCCCCTTCCACCCACCTCCTACCTTCTGTTGCCCCTTGCAGACAAGCTTCAATAGCACACTACATTTTCAATTTACAAATACTACAATGAGAATGAAAAATTATGAATTTGACATTGCTAGGAGGATCACGATTTCTTAATAGCTACGAAGTCAATGTAACATCTTTTCTTAACTGAATTTATTTCTCTTGTATCATATTACAACCAGCTTCCCCTACCCCACATAAAATTTGTTTCTTCACGTACTACATCTGAAGAAATTATCATGACTTTTCCATAAGGAATTCGTTTTAAGTACTAAAAGTATCATTGCTTCAATCTGTTGTGTAATGTTCTTAGACAAAAAGCTTCGCGTTCTATCGCCCCATAAGTGTACATCTTTAGAATTGTCAGCAAATTTCTCATTTAGAAAATATACCGAATATGAGGGATTCTCTCAAAATAATAGTATATTCATATGTTCATGAACGTATGTCCATCAGTCATCAGCAAATGCATCTCTTTGTGATGCAGCCTAGTGGAGTACTATTGACGATGGGTTTCGAAAATAATGGAACTTTCCAGGTTGCTGCGGGGGTATTGATCGGAAACACGTCATTAAATGCCCTCTGGCTTCGAGAAGCTATACTTCAACAGCAAGGAAACAAATAGCATCGTTCTAATGGCGATCGCTAACCACAATTACTAATCTACCTATATGGACGAGGAATGCAATGGAATTCTGTTGGATTTTAAAATTTAAAAAAAAGGGTATAATTTATTTAAAAATTGACTTACCTTTATAACGAAAGAATAACTTATGAAGAATGGAATCCACTTGTGAAAACCTCAAAAAAGTTTGACAAATTTATATCTATTGTGTTTATTTGTTTAATGTCTTTACTGCGGTTCAGGACACAATCGCTGCTATTCCACCTGACCGTTGGACTAGGAAGAGGGAATTGAAAAGTTGGGTTGCCGGGGAATTCATGGTACCGAACGGACATTTGTCTGGAATAAGTGAGGGAAACCGAAAACCTCACCTTGTTCGCCCGAATGAGGTTGAACCCACGCTCTACCGCTCAACGGGATCGTGAATGGTAATACACTACCACTAGACCACCTCAATCTTTTTTGTCACATTTTGTCAAAATTTACAAAACGTTTTCTCTCAAAGAAAAGGTTCTCGAGATTAACATTTAAAGAGATCTTACCAACAAATCAACTTTCAACATCGTGCAACTCGTTTTGTAATCACAGGGGCATTCTTTTAGAGTCATAAAAATAAAATAATTTTGACATAATAATACAATATGCAAAAAAAGTGGCATTTTGATAGGATTTCAGATTTTGAGCAAGAACTAATGATAATATACAATGTTCAGTACCTCAAATTGTTAATTCTTATTCTGTTCAACTTATTTGTTTGAACTTTTTTATCACATTCGATAATTTCATAATATAAGAAAAAACATTTTACGCATCTTTGGATGCTTCTAGCTTAGAAACAACAAATTTTTTGACGCACTAATCCCACGATATCTTCCCCCTCTGCATATTATTGGTGAGGTTTCGACCTCAAGATAACTTTTTTTTTGTGTGTGGGGCTTTAGGGCTCGTCAACATCGAGGTCATTAGTGCCCAAGCAAGTAGGGAAAAA
>NNCF01128202.1:289305-403850 GCA_002313205.1 Laupala kohalensis | reverse complement strand
TGGCTTTTCGATTTGGACCACGATCTGATTTATCAAACTAATCTTTTCCGTCTGTGAACGATCTCCACGTGGCGCATTTTCAATCCAGTCCAATTTAGAAGGTTACGTCACTGCTCTTGACGATGGAAAAGTAATTCAGTTCTGGTATGTGAGAACTATTGTGATAATTTGAAACATCACGGACTTTCTTAAGCGTCGAAGTTGGTGTAAGGGACATCTGAATGGCAGGGCAGCTATGGAATACATCTAGTGCTTTGGTCAGCACTTGTACTATCATTAGAAATTTGTCGCTCTCATCACGAATTCCCAACGAAAAAACCTGGAAAAACTCATTCTCACGACCTGCTTGATCATACTACTAACCCTATATATACGACCCCAGCATACATTGAGAAAAAACCTCAAGAAAATCATGTTCACAATTAAGGGATACATTCCATCACAGCATTCTAGCACCACACTGATTATAGCAAGAACTGATGTTATTGTAGTTCGTAGTGGAATGAGATAAGGTGTGCCATTACGCGTCGAGTTGGAGGGTTTGTTGCACAGCGAAAAAAAAACAGGACATTTTTCGAGAGGGAAGTTAAAGGTGCTGTACAGATTTATGTTTGATTGAATCGTAGGCGTGAAGTGATGTCGTCGTCATTGTTCAGATATTTTTCAAATATACAATTAGCCAAGAGAACAATCTGAGGACTATATGACCTTTGTGTCAATTGAGTGACATATCTCGAATTAGGTTTCTATAAACTATATTCCCGCCAGAAAAGCGTCAAATATCCTGTCATGACGAGTAAGATGAGCAATTGATACACTGCCGTCTTGCAATGTCACGCCATCTGTCGATCTATCAACGAATTCTTATCTGGAACCATGCCACAACGTCTACGGTCAGATGTAATGACCCACGTGGATACCTTGACCGTAACAACATGAAAGCGGCCCATGAGACAACTTCGCGGTAAAATCGCTCCACACACCGCAGCATAGTTGGCCCCAAATAATCAGTATTATTTTTTTGTAAATTCACTGCCTGATAAACCTGCACAAATATTTAGCAGAAAGAAAAAACATTAAGAATTGTATTAATGTATTAATTTGCAGTCATGTATGAAAATGATTTGTATATCCTCTTCTTTTGGATTAATTATATGTGAAAAATTTTAAATTGATGAAAATGTGACATTAATATTTCAAAGAACCTCTCATATGTCTAAAACGGTTATAAGAAAAAATAATTGAAAAACAAGAAACATTCTACCTCGAAACCATTTCGAGTAAATCTACCACAACTCATTATCGTTCTTCTAGATCGACTAATCATTTTCTTCCGGTCGCAAAAAAGACATGTAGAATATAAATGTATGCATGTAAAATTATTATAGTGAACAAGAATTTTAAGAAATGTTTGTTTTTTTTCATGCGGAAAACTGTAGGGTTATGGTTTGGTATTTCTTGGAAAACAGACAAATACCTGAAAGAGGTTTGCAAACTTTGGCGTGTGCTGACTAGCGAGGAAGAAAGACACGAATTCATCAAGTAAAATCCAACAATACTTTATACTTTTTATCTTTTTATTTGAAGGATTGTATTCAGTTATCAAAATTTGATTTATATTTAGAATTCATATTCTTTCGGTATATTTTTCATTTTTGTATAATTACATACTCTCATTTCAAAACATTTAGAGGCATAATTCATTCTGAAGACTATATTTATCTGATTTCTATACTTGGAATAAAATTGGAAAAAACACTGGCTGCAGCAGAGTTTAATTCATTATGAGATAATCTCTTTAGTCATTAAAGCTAAGCAAGAATGTTAATTTTTTTTACAAATACACAAATAAACATATAATATTTTTAAGAAATACATAAATAAACGAATGATTGAAATTTTTGTTTGTTTGTTTAATTTTTAAACATTATTCAAAACTGTCAAGTATTTCGAATCGTTTTCAAATTTTAGAAGTTATAAAAACATATCTATGCATAAGAAAATATTAAATGGTGTAACTGCTAATAAGTCGTGCATTTTACATTTTTAATCCTATAATTACAGATAAAAATTTTATTGCATATTATACTTCCATATGTTTCTTCCAAACATGTAAACAATAGTTCAGCGCCAACAACACAGAACATAGAATGCCAACAGACGATCGCCTTCATTTACATTCATTCAACTACATTTAATGGACAATTTATACATAAAAAGCACTTTATAAATGTAAAACACGCCAGATAAATAAAATTATATACCTTTTTAATTTACTTTATAAACTGATACTTATAAGTTATCTAAAGTTGAAAATGTTTTGCTAAATAATCTACTACACACGAGTAAAAAATATTTTAATTAACAAATATTAGGAACCGGTTTAAATAAAGATACTACGACATTGTCTAAATGTCGCTGGGATCGGCATGCTGAGAATCAGATCAATGAATTTGATCGGATACTAAGAAAGGCTGCAAAATTTGTTAGGGAATCAACATTAATTTCATTATAAACCTAAAATGTGTATTAGACACTAGTTATACATACATCTAACATGTTAGTACGACGCCTTTAATGTTACCTTTGATAATGTTCTTTTCACTGACTTCAAAATAAGTCAATTTGTTTCACGTGCGTCACTTTGGATTTTTCTTACATGTTATCCCTTAATTAGTGTGCTCCGGTGTATGTGGCAGATAACTGATTTAGTACGAAGTGACACTATATATTTTTGCGACCTGGAAAACCATTGTATCAACTCGAATATGTGACATTTCCGTCATTGCCTTCTCTTAGGGTGCTAGGAAAGTATGGATGTTGATCATAGGCTAAATTGGCCATTGGGTATAACTCTATTTCAGTGACCACAAAAGTGGTGTATTAAAGTCCAATTACGCTCGTTTTCTGATTATTTATACTCGTCACTCTATAACCAAAAGGTGTTAGAGGTGTGATATTTCCTTTGTTAATGATAATTATGTGTGCATTTGTCCCCAACCTTTTTAAGGATGACAAAGTTAGATTAGCTGTGCAAAAACTGTGGACTCGTCACGGATGTCATTTTCGATAATTTTTACATGACATTCCTATCCCAAGAAGTGTTAAGGGGGCGGTGGATGATCGTGAATTTAAGCATTATTGGGAACATCACAACTCGTTTCAGATGCCCCATAAACTTTGATCTCAACCCCGATATCAGTCATTTTTGAATATTTTTACGTTCCACTTCATTTCCACCCCTACCCAATGTAGCAGACGCATTATTTCCCGAGTGACTGATTGTGAACTTACGTAGCATCCTATTACCATCTGAATGGAACCGAAAATCATGGTTTCCATTCCAATTATCGTATTAGCTGCATCTTCCTGTTTTTACAGGTCTATCCTTTCCCACCCTGTCCCTAGGGGTGTCAGAGTGGTCTTCTGTCTACAGCACTTGTTGTCAATTGATCAATCATCTGCATCTGAAATTTGGGTGAGGTAGAAAATCCGATTTTCAATTTTAGTGTAAACGGACAACATTCATAGGAACATTGAAAGTTAAAATACAGCTTGTAATGATTTAACTACATGCACGAGTCGAATAAACACAAACAAAAAAAAACTGACCTTTTTAAAATAACAGTGTGGAGATGGTCAAGGAGCTGAGCCATGACATCTTCAGCCATTCTTCTCAACATTCACATTAATTCAAGTGCATTGATTTATTGTCCTCCACGTGGTGATATGTTGTTAGCACTGATTTTTTGACATTAAATTGATTATTGAATCTGAATTGTGACTACTCATTCTGTGCCTCTCTTAACCCAAGAATTACTTCGATTAAACTACTTTTTCAATTGAACAATTTTAATTTCAATCAATTTTCTGGCAGTATGCAATATTATTTCTTGACCAATTACCTACAGAATGTAATCCAAAGTTTTCGATATCTCAGAAAAATTCAACTAAATTCAACTATGATTGTGAAGATGGTGACCTACGAGGAATCGAACCCAGGACTTCTCCTTTGCTGGCAGGGGTGTAAACCACTACACCACCCGTTCACCCTCCACAACTGCACATCACTTCATCTAGGTCTGAGCGAAAATTGTGTTCAGTTATCGAAGACGAACGGGTGGTGTAGTGGATAACACCACTGCGATCGAAGCAAAAGTCCTCGGTTCGATTCCTGGCTGGTAAATCTTTTTCATCTGACCCAAAGTAATCACATTTCTTCTCCAGGGAACATGGAAGAAATATATGCATCAACTATGATAACTTGCTGAACATTGTATACCAGATGATTACGTTTATGCTAAAGAAAAATAGTATTAGGAGTTCGATAATCCCAATGGAGGTACTTTAGGATCTCTTAAGCAGTCGAAATAAAAAAGGTTAAAATCCGAAATACGCAGAAGCACGAGCCATACCTATCACATGAGGCCGAGGGCAGGCCACACTCGTGAACATGGAAAGAAATTAGCACTTTCTATTATAGGATTAATCTCGGGTTGGTGACACTGTGACTATTACACAGTTAGTGACTTAGTCCTTAATCTAGAGAAAACCGTCAGCTGTGTCCACATTTTTAGAGCGCTTAATTTTTCTTATCTATTCGTCGCCAGCTGTCACTCGGTGCCACCTTTTTTTGTTGGAGTAGGTGGAAGTGAGCGAGAAATGAACGAAGATGTGACAAGCTACAGTTCATTCAAATCACCATGTGAGACTGCGCAATGTAATTTCCGGAAATATGAAAAATTCGGCATTATATTTCCGTTCCTGACGATTTTCTCTTAATTAAAAATTCTAGGATGTGATGGAGATCGATTAGAAAAAAGATTTATGATGAATTAACAGAAACACGTGAGATTTAGAAATTTACATTACCTCGTATGTGCAGATGAACGGCGACGAATCGGTTTGCCATAATGGATCAGGACTATCCTGATGCCTATGTCTAAACGTTCAAAAGTGTCGCATTTAGGACGGGCAAAGAGTTAGTTCGATTCGGGTGAAGTAGAGTCCTTAAAGGAGAGAAAACCACCAGCGACTTCCGAAGTCCCAGAGTGCTTGATTTCTCATGGCCCAATCCTTGTGCCACTCGTGCTCGAAAGGCTCCATCTTTACAGTAAATCCCGACTCTAAGAGGGAAAAAGACGTTAGTTGAGAGTCAGTGACCTTGTTATTCGCATAACACATGTCTATGAGATAGTACGTTGAGGAGCTGAGTCTAGTATATTGGAATTCCGTTTAACAGTTCCGCTGCTGGCCTCTCTCTTTTACTTAAGGACTAGGCTGGATAAGAAATAAGGAGTACGCAAACATTGTCGCGAGTTGTCCAACCACGCTGTCTTCATAATATACGTGGTACAGCGTTGTTCGAACCATGGCTTTCTCACCCTACGTCACTTTCCTCCGCAGAATCGAGGAGTGTATTGCATTTTTGGACCACGCAGATCATAATGTCTTGATATGTGTAAAGCATTTTGACGTTTTTTAAACTATGTGATGTATCAATCAGCGCTTTTCTCAAGACCTGAAACTTACAATACATATCATATTTCATTTAAAATAAGTAAATGAAATAATAAAAATATTTGATTTTGCTCATTTATTAAAATTAACAAAAGAATCGTTATACATTTGAGGAAAAGTACTTCGCTGTACATGTCAATACAATCAAAGTTTTATCTTACGCTTCAACATAAAATTGTTAACTATGAAAAAATTTAATATAATGCAGCAAATACAAAGTACGTAAGTAAATGCATCGATGTTATGCTCAAAACTACTCCCCGAATCCAACCTCATCTGTGAGCCTGATCCACCAGAAAAATTTTCAATGTGAGGAAAGTCCATAGGCAACAAAACCAGAGCTTCCTTACATATCGTTGTTGATATCCAACTCTGAAGGCTAGCCATTGCTGGGAAAGGTATTCCGTAGTAATATCTGGTATCATCATCGCAAGTCCATCGAAAATTGTCCCATCTGAAAAAAGCATCATTAGAGAATCGTGTACATATACCGATGTCCAAGAATCCCCTCAGGAGAATAGGAGAGCATTCGAGGAGTGTATTTTTTGTGTGGTTTTCGGCATATTCCATAGTCACAGCCAATATATTTCTATTAACTTTATGGTTCGCCCGCGCGCAAAACAGGACGAGTGGTACCCTCTCCACTACGAGTATCTCCAACTCTGGTCTCAAATTTATTCAATTAATTGAACACGTCGTCGCTACTTCTGTTCTTAGTAGTGCAGCGCGCAAATCTTTCCTTTCCACGGAGACAACTGCTCTCTTATATTTATTAAAATATAGCGTTATGGACACGGGTGGCCGACGCTTAAAAGAGGAGTGCTATCTTAAATACCTCCAAGACACGAATAGGGAAAACTAACTTTGCAAGCGAGTTTATTTATTCACGCCCATCTGTAACATCTGAGCTACCCCATGCACGCCGCGGGGTTTCACCCTTAGTTTCCAAGAAAATCACTTCTACGTGATACTTCGTCGTAATGCAGGTCACTTAATTTTTATCACGTCAATGCTTTTTCTCAAGGTCTTACATACCTCTCAGTAAAGAAGCCTAACAACGCTCCTTTTAAAAAGACGACCGCTTCGGGGCTCACACTTTTTCCATCGTCATAGTTGCCCATACACAACGCAGCTCGATCCGGATGTCCCAAGCATGCAATAGTCCATACACTCATCCGAGCATAGCAAGAGACGGCACTGATCAAGGTACGACGCGCATTCTCTGCACCTACTGTATTATTGTCTCGAAAGAAACGAAGAAAGAGAGAATCAGGATACTAAAAAAAGGGAAAAAAGATTTCAGTACTATTACACCTACGTCAATCGTCCAGAAAGTAACAAAGGAATATAACATTACGAAGACATTACAGGATCCTAACTTCTTTTTCAATGTAGTCTCTATTGCGGAACAGGCGCTAAAAACAAAATAAATAAAGTTTATTTTTTTTAAAGCAGTTACAAATTTAGTATGATCACGTGAAGGACAACGTACTAATTTACTCTCCCGAATGCAACAAGGGACTATCATAGCAACGGTCCTAAGGCAGAGGCGGATTTAACATTTCAACAAACCCCTAACGGTAAATGTATTTCAGTACGTGTTATAATATTAACACAATACCAACTAATTAGTACTTAATAAAACACAAGAAATATATATCACAAGCACTTTGTATTATTATCAAACTGTTATAATAATTCGGAAAGTATTGTTGATAAATCGTAACTATTAGATAACATTATATTGGCGAATTGTTATTTAAATAGATGCCGCCCATAGGCGAGAACCTAGTGTCGTGACGCTCGCTCAGTGCCGTCGAGCGTCTGCCGGCCTGAGGGATGTCAGACACATGATAGAGAAAAGAGGATGGAAGGGAGGGAATGTTCCGTACGGGTGAAACTCTAGATGCGATAAAATGTGTTTAATACTCACGTCGAGGCAGACCTGGGCGGTTCGTGGAGACGGTCGGCGCAAAGCCAAGGCAGTTGCATATTCGGCAATTTGGTCGTGCAATAGCAGCTCAAGCTAGAGGAGGCTGGAGAGGTGGAATCTCTATTCTGGCGCGTCCTGCGTAGTGTAAACCTCCGGCTAGCGTAATGAGAGAGCTCCAGACATCGAGAACTGTACGATAGCATTCGGAAGTACGGAAGTACGAGAGTGCGAGAGTGTGCCTTCTATGCGCCCCCCATTTATATGTAACTTGCTCTTACGTCATGCGACCGACTGGCCTCCTTCTCTGCTTAGACGCGTAAGTCTGACCTCAATAATTGATATGATTTGCCTATCACGACATCTCCCCCTTTCTTCAAAAAAGGTGCGCGTCGTTTTTCGTGATGGTACATGAGAAAAATTACATTCTGTACAATTCCTTGCGCTTTAAAATGTACTTCTTCATTCTTATTCCTTAGCTGATGACTTCTTTCTTCTCACTCCCACATTTATATGCATAATTATTTACAAAAATATTCCAGTATAAAAATAATAACAAAATAACTACAATAACAATTTAAAAACTATAACATCTCTCGTCGTTACTTCACTCCACCCTTCCTAGCTCATAATGGTCATGTGCTTCTAATGTCCGTGCACTTTCACATATTGATATATTTACAGAGAGGGAAAGAAGAGAAAGAATGCAGAATATTAATACCAATAATAAATAATAATAATAATAACAACAAATAATAACAAAAAAATTGTTAATACAACAATTCATTTCTTACAATACCCTTATAAGTGGGGGAATAACGGTGCTTGTGCTTGGGCTGGCGTCACGTTATCAATCGACAGTGGTAACACTTCTTGTGTTTTGTCCATTTTCTTAACACACCTCCGCACAGTGTACCCAAACACTAGACACACGACTAACCCCATTACTAAATAGCATTCCCAGGATGACATCCTAAGGCTACTAGCCCTTTCTTGGCACTTTTTCCGTTTCGAAAGATGCCTACGCACGTCTCCTAGAGGAATGGAAGTAACTTTGTGCGTGTCCTTACTCCTTACCTCCTTTAATAGTTCATCTATTATTTCTTTTTCTTTGACCGTTAAAGACGAGAAGTTACTGATTCCTAGGCTCCAGGATTGTAGTTTTAGTTAGGCAGATGGCATAGTATATTTAATATTTGAAAAAAAAAAGAAGGAAGAATTTGCGTGGAAGATCTAGCTGTACACCCAAGTGGGAGAAATAAACTCCCCTCTCGTATTTTTATTTGAGACTGATACCTTTTACAAGAGATGTTGAGTCCTATCTCTTGACTCACAGGAAAATACAACTTACCCACTATTTCTCCCGGCCTAAAAAATTCGTACGGCATTTTTGCGACGCTAATGTCGCAATATTTATGTATACTGTCTGTGTAGTTTAAAAACACTGCTATGCTACAGGAGAGGGAATTAGAAGAAAAAATTGATCTGGACGCTGAACATACTAGAACGCCTGCCTCGCGACAGTCGCTTAGCGCATTCTGGTCCAGGAAGAAAAATTGCGTGGCGTCCTCCGACACTGCCAGATTGAGTGTGTTCGGTGTCGTGACCACACTCCGTTCTCCAGACTCACTCATCACCGGCCAAGGCAGAGTTTTAAATAGCTTGAACTCCGGCCCCTGGGTGAGTGGTAGTTTCACCAGCAAAGCGATGCCTGCATCTCTACTCTGTACACACACTCGTGAAACATCATAGATTGTCTGCGGCCGCTTACTGTGAAATCCTATGAATTGCAAATTATCTGACAAGGACCCAGTAGCGTTAGATAAAATGGAAAAAGTACAGAAGGACTAAGTATAGAAGGGGAGAACTTTCCCAGCTCTGCTGCAGTAGTTTTAGCTAATGTTTCTCGCAACAGTCTTTTACGATAAGATATGCTCCATCAGCGCGACATACCCTTCGTGTATCCTTCTACCCAGTACCCCCATTTCGTCGAAGAGTGAGGACAGTTCTTTAAAATACTTGTGATTGTTCCTGACGGTATCTTGCAACGTCCTAAAAATTTTCCCTGTTGGTGATAACATTTTATCATGCCTCCCCAGAGTGTCTGACACATTAATCAGGAAGGTCACCCGTGCGTCCATCGCTGCCTGTGTGCTCTGCCTAAGTTGTTCCAAATTATGTTGCTACCCCCACAAGGTAATGTAATCCTGTTCCTAGGAAATTCACTAATACCCGTTTCCTTCTCACTCTGCTCTGAAGAGCACTCGCTTGCCTCTTTGCGGCTTCCATTTCGAACACTAACTTGTCTCTGTATTCGTTTAATAACGAACCTCCCGGCTGCTCGACCACCCTCCAAGCGTTGGTATCGGACGGGTTGCGCTGCGCCTGCCCACCGGTGCTGTCAGACCCTGGTGTCACGAACGACCTCTTACTGCACAATCTAGCAAGGGATATTTTTTATGCTTCGCCCTAGGGCGTAGGTTGTATGGCGACCTCGCCCTCGGTGGAGTGACCTGAATCACTCTCTCTGTCTCTCTTCGCCAAAGTACTAACACCAAAGTGGCTGAAAATCCCTTATGACCTGCTAGAGGGATATTATGACATCTCTCCAGAATGTAATTCCGCATTGACCTTGGAGCACATACAGAAGTCACTGCTCTCGGTGGTGGTTTATGCATTCTGCAAACTATGCCTTGCTCATTCAAAAAATTACCAGCTTGCCTGCCCGTTGCGAATTTAATTACTTTCTCCAGACTCTGACACCTCCTTTGCTCAGTCCTCACTCGATCCCAGTCCCACACTAATTCGTAAAGATTCTCCTAACTAAAGATAGCCCAGACTCTACTGTCCATACGTCATAATGCATCCGCATGGGGAATCTGCATTCCTGGTCGGTATTGTACTGAAAATGTGTATTCAGCTAATTGCAAGATCCACCTAGCCAATTTAGGACTAGACTCTGACTGGGTTAATAACCATTTGAGTGCTTTGTGATCAGTCACCAAAGTAAAAGCACGCCCCAGTAAATATACTCAATTTTTTCACCATTTCGACCACGGCCAGACATTCTAACTCGCTTGTTGTGGTGTGAGGTTTTTACTTGCGCAAGCAACCAGATGCTCTCCATATTCAAATTGCTGTGCCAGCACCCACCCCAGCGCCACCGGTGACGCGTCCGCCGTGATTACGATCAGTCGAGAGAAGTCCGGAAACCTCAGTATTGGATGTCGAGCCAGTGCATTCTTTAGCAACTCGAATGATTCCTGATGTTGAATTTGCCATTCGAACGCCCTCGTCTTTTTTGTGAGGTCTGGTAGACAGCTCGTGATACTCGAAAAATTATCAGTAAATTTCCTGTAAAACCCCGCCAACCCTAAAAATGAGTGTACTTCATTCCTTGTCCTCGGTACTGGAAACTCTGTTATTACTTGTACCTTATCGTCTACCGGACTTAAGCCTGCTCGTGATAAGGAATATACTGAAAATTGATTTTTTTTTCGAAAATATGCACACTTACTCGGTTTAAGTTTCAAATACGCGTTCCTCAATCTTAAAAATATTTCCTTTAGACCTTGAATATGTTCTTCTACGCCCGCATCATATCTCAATATGTCATCTAAATAAATTAGACAACCCTTGTTAATTAATCCCTCCATGATGATAGACATGAGCCTCATGAAAACAGCTGACCCGTTGCATAAGCCGAACGCTAGTCGTCTACACTGGTAGTGGCCTGTTGGAATGGGAAACGCAGTCAACGGCTTACTCTCTTCCTTTATCTCTACCTGCCAGTAACCATTACAAAGATCCAAGGAATAAAAAACCCTAGCTTGGCCCAACTGGTCAAACACGTCGTCCATGATCGGCAACGGAAACACTTCTTTCTCTGTCACGTTGTTTAAAGCCCTAAAAGCGATACACGGTCGATACTGTACCGGCTTCCCTGCTTCTGACTTCTTCCTGACTAAAATAAAGGGAACTGCCCACGAACTCACTGACGTCTCAATAACCCCCTGCTTTAACATGTTCTCGATAGATTGCTTCAGTTCTAGACGCTGCGCGTGTGGAACTCTGTACGGCTTCCGTCCGATCGGAGTTTCAGTCATCAACTTAATTCGGTTTTTTACTATGCCTGTAAACCCTAACTCAGCACTTCCCCCAATGAAAATATCAGCGAACTCTGTCAACAATCTACCTAGGTTGTTCCTCACATTCCCAATGGAAATAATCTAAAAACTTTTTTTCTCCTATTTCTAACTCAGACCAGGTCCACGGCTCGTGCTCAATACAACTTATATTATTATGATCCCCCTGTAGAACTAATTGGTACCATATTCTGTGCTTCCGTGGTAACTTCATTACTTGCTTCGAGTTATTTACCGAAAGAACTGGCACTTCTCTGGCGTGATTTACCCTACACAAAGTTGGCAACATCTCCGTTTGCGTATTTACCATAACTACTTCCTGACCTATTTCTTAGTCAATTTTAACCCGAAATACTCCTACTGCGTTACTTGGAACCCCAATTTCCCTGAGCGGACTCATCGTTTTAACATTAACTACTTTCTCTACTAATCCTGAGTCTTTTAATGCTATAATTCCTAAACTCTCGTGCATCCTCTCTGTATTCACCAATGAATTGTTCACTAATGTCCTCCTGCCTCCTACATTTATTCACTTGTTCATCTAAGAATTCGTCCTCATTCACACAACTCGATCTATCCTGATCGACACAAAATTTCACAATATTATTCAACACTTTCGTATCACCTGGCTCAGCACTGTACTGGGTCACCCGACGTAGCTCCATGACCTCCTGTGCCTTCCCAACGTCCTCTGTGTCCTTCCCGCCTTCCTGGCTACAACTTACTGGTCCCTGATACACAAATAATTCTCTAAACGAACTCTCAGATTAACTCACTGCACACACATCATTCACACATAAAACTTCTTCATTCGTTAACACAATCGATTCCTGCACTGAACCTACTTCAATAATGCTCCTAACACAATTTTTAACTCGCTCAGGTTGTAGTGGTTCCACTAATTTTCCGAACTCCTGAATATTTTGATTGTCCCACGCTTCCCATTGAAATTCATGCAGTTTTATTCCTGTTCCCCTTAACTACCTGGCCTACACTTAAAGGTTGTTGTAATTTCCCTGCTATTTCCGTCTCTATATCGCCAAAATTATCTACCACTTCTAATTTTTTTTTCTTTACCTGGCTGTTATTGCTTATTATTTGATATTTCATTCAACTCCTGCTCCCAATTAGAAGAAAATAACGGTACTTCATGACCCTCTGACAAAATAATTTTCTTACACCCTGGACATATCAAGCTATTATATTTTTTAAAGAAATCCAAACCAATAATTCCATCATACTGTCTTGATTCTAAATTAATTATTAAGAGATCGTGCTCATAAAATTTGCCTTTAATAAGCATTTGTACTCTACTTTGTCCCCAGACACTTAACACATGTCCGGACGCACTTCGCACGACATCTGAAAATTGTTTCAAGCACCGTCTAGCGAAAATCTAGCAGAATCTAAAATCGTCACGGTTGCACCAGTGTCAATTAAAAAGTTAAATGTCTGTTCCCCAATAATTGTACCCAAATCTTTTGTCCCGCTCTCGGCTGCACAGCTAAAATTACTGATTTCCTTGATGAGCAACCGCGGTCTGCATGTTTTTTGGACAAGAGAGAGGGAGATGTCCTTTCTCTCCGCACAGTATGCACATTTTAAATGGGCAGCCTGAAACTGTGTGATCTATCGCACAAGTGCTACATGTAGGTAATTGCGTACGGTAAGTTGTAGAAATATGTCCAATTAACTCACATTTATAGCATCGTATTGCTCTATTCCTGCTGACAGCGTCCCTTTGATAAGCGCGGCTGGAGTACGCATTCCTCGAGTGTGGCAATGGAGGTGGTTCCGAGCGCTGCGTGCCTGCTGACTGGACATTTGTTACGTAACTCGCTTCGCCCAGCGAGGGGTAACTTCGTAACAGCTGTTCCTCTAAAATTGCGTAGTTTTCTGCTAGTAACACGTTCCCCGGTGCTCTGACTGACAATAAACGCCCTAGCTCCAGTTTCAATCCCGCGAGAAACTATGACAACAATCGTTCGTCAAATATTTCATCCACCGCAGACTTATCTAGATTATCATATGTACTCAGCAACTGTCTACAGATCTTCTGCAACCTCGTAGAATAATCCACTACTGACTCTGTCTGTCTGTGAACACAATTTGAAAAAGTCTTTTCCAAAGCCACTATCGATATTTTAGTTACAAATCAATTTTTTAACCCCCAACCAAAAACTTCGTACTGATTCCACAGGTGAGGTTGACACTGCACATCGTTCGAAGCAGTACGGCTCAGTCTAAGACGCGCGCCCGCTAGAGTTTTTTTTCCGTCAATCCGTTGCAGTGATTGATTATTTTTACACGTTGCAGGAACGTTTCCACGGAAAGTTCATCAGCTCCTGAAAAGTTTGGTATTAATAAGACATTACTATTGAATCCTGTCGCTGGCACTTCTAATCTGCGAGGGCTTGGCTTCTCGTCTATTGAACCCGACTCTACGGACTCATTCGTCTCTAATACGTTCACATATTATCGCCTGTTTTACCAGTTTCCCACGAAAACTTAATATATATAATAACTATTAACACTTCCCTTTCATATATAAAATAAAAATTAATCCCTAATTATTCCCACAAAATAAAATACAAATCCCCCAATATTACAAAAAAAACGAAAAAGAAAGAAGAAACTCGCATTGTCTTGTCATGACACACAAATACATACTCACACACACACATACGCACATGGCATTTCAGACTCGGAACCGTTCGGAATTTGGTATGTGAAAGGTATCCTACTAAGCCTGTATTTGTTCTCGGGACTTTATTCCCCAGTCGCTGGGGCTTTGTAATAAAATTTAAAAGGATATACCTAAACTTAACCCTCACTAATCTAAATTTCTACTTTCGTTCACGTCTCCATGTTTCCATTTCCTTCTGTATTTGCCAAATTTCTTCGTACGAAATCCCACTTAGTGATCTTACGGTTGTTTAGTAAGGCTACTTTTTTCTGCCTACGTCTAAAATACGTGCACTAAAAGGAACATCTCTACCCCTTTGTTTAATCATACTGATTTATAAAAAAAAGAGAGAGGAAAAAAGAAATATCCAAACTTTTAAACCTTTAGACAATTAAATAAATTAACGAAAAAAAGAAAAATAACCCACAAAAAGAAAACTAACTGGAAACCTGCTATACCTTTTCCGCCTAACCTCAACTTAAAGTCTTAATACACCTTCGACACACTAAAAGATTATTTTCCCCTGAGTACTACTGAGCCCATTGTGGCGCTTGTTCCTAAAAAAAATTTGAACTCCGAAACAGCTCGTTTAGAAGACTGAAGAGAAAGAAGAAAGAAGGAATAAAGAGAAATTCTATCACCTTACCCCAAAATGATCTTTCATGTCGTGAATCCTATCCCATGCGGGTTAAAAGAAAAAAAAACAACGAACAGCACTCCTGACACCAAAATGTCCTCATTTTCGTTCACTGCCGTCGAGCGGCTGCCGGCCTAAAGGAACGTCAGACACAGGATAGAGAAAAGAGGAAAAAAGGAAGGGAGGGAAAGTTCCGTACAAGTGAAATTCCAAATGCGATAAAATGCATTTTACATTTTTAATCCTATAATTACAGATAAAATTTTTATTGCATATTGTTATTATGCATAACATGTAAACAATAGTTCAGCCCCAACAACCCAGAACATAGAATGCCAACAGTCGATCGCCTTCATTTACATTCATTCAACTAAATTAATGGACAATTTATACATAAAAAGCACTTTATAAGCGTAAAACATTCCATAAATAAAATTGATTTATCTTCATAATTTATTTCATAAACTGATACTTATAAGTTATCTAAAGTTGAAAATGTTTTGCTAAATAATCTACTACACACGAGTAAAAAATATTTTAATTAACAAATATTAGGAACCGGTTTAAATAAAGATACTACGACATTGTCTAAATGTCGCTGGGATCGGCATGCTGAGAATCAGATCAATGAATTTGATCGGATACTAAGAAAGGCTGCAAAATTTGTTAGGGAATCAACATTAATTTCATTATAAACCTAAAATGTGTATTAGACACTAATTATACATACATCTAACATGTTAGTACGACGACTTTAATGTTACCTTTGATAATGTTCTTTTTACTGACTTCAAAATAAGTCAATTTGTTTCACGTGCGTCATTTTGGATTTTTCTTACAAGTTATCCCTTAATTAGGGTGCTCCGGTGTATGTGGCAGATAACTGATTTAGTACGAAGTGACACTATATATTTTTGCAAGATGGAAAACCATAGTATCAACTCGAATATGTATCATTTGCGTCATTGCCTTCTCTTAGGGTGCTAGGAAAGTATGGATGTTAATCATTGGCTAAATTGGAGATTGAGTATAACTCTATTTCGGTGACCACAAAAGTGATGTATTCAACTACATTTACGCTCGGTTTCTGATTACGTATACTTGTCACTCCATAACCGAGAAATGTTAGAGGTGTGATATTTCGTTTGTTAATGATAATTATGTGTGCAATTGTCCTCAAACGTTTTCAGGATGACACAATTAGATTAGCTGTGCAAAAACTGTGGACTCGTCACGGATGTCATTTTCGATAAACTTTACATGACATTCCTATCCCAAGAAGTGTTAAGGGGGCGGAGGATGATCGTGAATTTAAGCATTATTGGGAACATCACAACTCGTTTCAGATGCCCCATAAACTTTGATCTCAACCCCGATATCAGTCATTTTTGAATATTTTTACGTTCCACTTCATTTCCACCCCTACCCAATGTAGCAGACGCATTATTTCCCGAGTGAATGATTGTGAACTTACGCAGCATCCTATTTCCATCTGAATGGAACCGAAAATCATGGTTTCCATTCCAATTATCGTATTAGCTGCATCTTCCTGTTTTTACAGGTCCCCCTCTTCCACCCTGCCCCTAGGGGTGTCAGAGTGGTCTTCTCTCCACAGCACGTGTTGTCAATTATTCAGTCATCATTTGGTTGAAATTATTCTGAGCGCTCTAGATTTAGGGGGGATATTCACACACCTACATACACACATACATACTATCATAACACTCTCCTTAGGGATAGATTTACGTAATATGCTACTATAGACATCTTATTGTCCTGTGAACCACATATTCCAGTACAACTTCAGCTACATCGGAGACTTGGGTGATATTAGAAATTTTATATCCAATTTTGATGTGAAAGTTTAACGTACATGCGAACGTTGCAAGTTAAATTAATTCTTGTAATGATTACACAATCTGCATGAGACCCCTTGAGTCGAATTGACCCAAACAAAGAAAACTGACTTTTTCAAAATCACTGTGCAGTGATGGTCAACGAGCTGAGCCATGGCATCTTCAGCCATTCTTCTCAACATCCTTCTTAATCCAAGTATATTAGTTGTATGTACTGATTTTTTGACAATAAATTGATTATTGAATCTGAAGTGGGACTTATCATTCTATGCGTCTCTTTACCCAAGAAGCTTTTTGACTGAACAATTTTATTAATTGAACTATTTCAATTTCAATCAATATTTGGGCAGTATGTAATATTATTTCTTGACAAATAATCTACAGAATGTAATCCAAAGTTTTTGAAAACTTAGGAGAATTTGAATTTCGAATCTGGATCGATTTGTAATGTAGGCAAAAGCTAAATTCAACTATGATTCGTGAGAATGGTGACAAGCCAGGAATCGAACCCAGAATTCTCCTTTGCTCGCAGGGGTAAAACCACTACACTGCACGTTGGCCCGCCACAACTGCACACCACTTCCCCCAGGTCTGAGTGGAAATGATGTTCAGTTGTCGAGGACGAACGGGTGGTGTAGTGGTTAACACCACTGCGATCAAAGCAAAAGTCCTCGGTTCGATTCCTGGCTGGTAAACTTTTTTCATCTGACCCAAAGTAATCACATTTCTTCTCCAGGGAACATGGAAGAAATATATGCATCAACAATGATAACTTGCTGAACATTGTATATCAGATGTTTACGTTTATACTAAAGAAAAATAGTATTAACAGTTTGATAATACCGATAGAGGTTATTTTAAGATCTCTTAAGCAGTCGAAATAAAAAAGGTTAAAATCCGAAACACACAGAAGTACGAGCCAAACCAATCACATCAAGACCGAGGGCATGCCACCCGCGTGAACATGGAAAGAAATTAGCTCTTACTATTATAGGATTTACTCGAGTTGGCGACACAGTGACTATTACACTGTTAGTGACTTAGTCCTTAATCTAGAGAAAATCGTCAGCTGTTTCCACAACTTTCGAGCGCACAAGGTTTCTTATCTATATTCGTCGCCAGCTGTTACTCGGTGCTACCCTTTTTTTTTGTTGAAGTAGGTAGAAATGACGGAGACATGACTAAAGATGTGACCAACTACAGTTGATTCAAATCACCTTGTGAGACAGCGCATTGTAATTTCCGGAAATATTGGAAATTCGGCATTATATTTCCGTTCCTGACGGTTTTCTCTTAATTAAGGAATCTAGGATGTGATGGAGATCGATTAGAAAAAAGATTTATGATGAATTAACTGAAACACGTGAGATTTAGAAATTTACATTACCTTGTATGTGCAGATGAACGGCGACGAATCGGTTTGCCACAATGGATCAGGACTATCCAGATGCCTATGTCTAAACGTTCAAAAGTGTCGCATTTAGGACGGGCAAAAAGTTAGTTCGATTCGGGTGAAGTAGAGTCCTTAAAGGAGAGAAAACCACCAGCGACTTCCGAAGTCCCAGAGTGCTTGATTTCTCATGGCCCAATCCTTGTGCCACTCGTGCTCGAAAGGCTCCAGCTTTACAGTAAATCCCGACTCGAAGAGGGAAAAAGACGTTAGTTGAGTGTCAGTGACCTTGTTATTCGCATAACACATGTCTATGAGGTAGTACTTTGAGGAGCTGAGTCTAGTATATTGGAATTCCGTTTAACAGTTCCCCTGCTGGCCTCTCTCTTTTACTTAAGGACTAGGCTGGATAAGAAACAAGGAGTACGCAAACATTGTCGCGAGTTGTCCAACCACGCTGTCTTCATCATATACGAGGTACACCTTTGTGCGAACCATGGCATTCTCACCCTACGTCCCTTTCCTCCGCAGAATCGAGGAGTGTATTGCATTTTTGGACCACGCAAATCATAAAGTCTTGATATGTGTAAAGCATTTTGACGTTTTTTAAAATATGTGATGTATCAATCAGCGCTTTTCTCAGGACCTGAAACTTACAATACATATCATATTTCTTTTAAAATAAGTAAATGAAATAATAAAAATATTTGATTTTGCTCATTTATTAAAATTAACAAAAGATTCGTTATACATTTGAGAAAAAGTACTTCGCTGTACATGTCAATACAATCAAACATTCATCCTACGCTACTATATAAAATTGTTAACTATGAAAAAATTTAAAAAAATGTAGCAAATACAAAGTACGTAAGTAAATGCATCGATGTTATGTTTAAAACTACTCCCCGAATCCAACCTCATGTGTGTGCCTGATCCACTAGAAAAATTTTCTATGTGAGGAAAGTCCATAGGCAACAAAACCAGAGCTTCCTTACATATCGTTGTTGATATCCAACTCTGAAGGCTAGCCATTGCTGGGAAAGAAATTCCGTAGTGGTAATATCTGGTATCATCATCGCAAGTCCATCGAAAATTGTCCCATCTAAAACAAGCATCATTACAGAATCGTGTACATATACCGATTGCCGAGAGACGACTCAAGAGAATAGGAGGTATTATATTCCATGGCAAAAAAACCCAAATACTTTCAATCGCAAGCGCGTTAGTCAGGTTAGGTCAGGGCTGACGCACCGCAGCCGGAAACCGGCGGTCGAGATATCCTTTTGACTGAATTATTCGTTTCTTTTGCGGAGGCGCATTCGAGGAGCGTATTTTTCTGAGTGGTTGTTGGCTGATTACACAGTCACGGCCAATATCTTCTTATTAACTTTATGGTAAGCAATGCAGTACGAGTGGTGCTTTCTTCACTACGATTATCTCCAACTCTGTTCTTAACTTTATACTATTGGTTGAACGCGTCGTCGCTACTTCTGTTCTCGGTAGTACAGCGCCCAAATCTTCCCTCTCCCCGGAGACAACTCCTCTCTTATGTTTATTAAAATATAGTGTTATGGACACGAGTGGCCGACGCTCAAAAGAGGAGTGCTATCTTCAATACCTCCAAGACACGTGTAGGGAAAACTAACTTTGCAAGCGAGTTTATTTATTCACGCCCATCTGTAACATCTGAGCTACCTCATGCACGCCGCGGGGTTTCACCCTTAGTTTCCAAGAAAATCACTTCTACGTGACACTTCGTCGTAATGAAAATCACTTAATTTTCATCAGGTCAATGCTTTTTTTCAAGGTCTTACATACCTCTCAGTAAAGAAGCCAAAGAACGCTCCTTCTACCAAAACGATTGCTTCGGGGCTCGCACTCTTTCCATCGTCATAGTTGCCCATACACAATGCAGCTCGATCCGGATGTCCCAAGCATGCAATAGTCCATACACTCATCCGAGCATAGCAAGAGACGGCACTGATCAAGGTACGACGCGCATTCACTGCACCTATTGTATCATTGTCTCTATAGAAGCCAAGAAAGAGAGCATCGGGATACTAAAAAAGAGGGAAAAAGCATTTCAGTACCATTACACGTACGTCAATCGTACAGAAAGTAACAAATAAGTACATCTTCCCGAAAACGTCACAGAATTTTAACATTTTTCAATTTAGTCCCTATTGCGGTACAGGCGCTAAAAAGAAAATAACTAATGTTTATTTTTTTTTAAGCAGTTACAAATTGAGTATGATCACGTGGAGGACAACGTACTAATTTACTCTCCCGAATGCAACAAGGGACTATCATAGCAACGGCCCTAAGGCAGAGGCGGATTTAACATTTCAACAAACCCCTAACGGTAAATGTATTTCAGTACGTGTTATAATATTAACACAATACCAACTAATTAGTACTTAATAAAACACAAGTAATATATTTCACAAGCACTTTGTATTATTATTAAACTATTATAATAATTCGGAAAGTATTGTTGATAAATCGTAACTATTAAATAACATTATATTGGCGAATTGTTATTTAAATAGATGCCGCCCATAGGCGAGAACCTAGTGTCGTGACGCTCGCTCAGTGCCGTCGAGCGTCTGCCGGCCTGAGGGACGTCAGACACATGACAGAGAAAAGAGGAAGGAAGGAAGGGAGGTAATGTTCCGTACGAGTGAAACTCTAGATGCGATAAAATGTGTTTAATACTCACGTCGAGGCAGACCTGGGCGGTTCGTAGAGACGGTCGGCGCAAAGCCAAGGCAGTTGGTGATTCGGCCATTTGGTCGTGCAATAGCAGCTCAAGCTAGGAGGGGCTGGAGAGGTGGAATCTCTATTCTGGCGCGTCCTGCGTAGTGTAACCGTCCGTCTAGCGTAATGAGAGAGCTCCAGACTTCGAGAACTGTCCGATAGCATTCGGAAGTACTGAAGTACGAGAGTGCGAGAGTGTGCCTTCTTTGCGCCCCCCATTTATATGTAACTTGCTCTTACGTCATGCGACCGACTGGCCTCCTTCTCTGCTTAGACGCGTAAGTCTGACCTCAATAATTGAAATCATGTGCCAATCAAGACAGTAGCGAATCTATGTAAAAACCCGCTTCTACCCGAAGGAAAACCGGAGAAAGGACCGAGGATAGGGCTTCAGAATTAATTTACCCAACCATGCCTCGTGTGAATATAAGTAAGTCTCATCGTATATGAATAACACAACACAAAACAATGTTGCATGAAAATACTTTTGAAATTTGTTATGTTTTGCTTAAACGTAAAGCACTCGTCAAATCTCAAAGCTTTAAGAAAAAGATCAGTAGAAACATTAGGGTCTGCTGTGTGTAAATAATCAAAGATTAAAAGAAAGAAAGAAAGAAAGAAAGAAAGAAAGAAAGAAAAGTAACGAACATCGGAAATGTGACTATTCCTCCTTGCATCTCAGGTAGAACGATCTCAGGTAGAACGAACTCAGGTAGAACGTCAATTATAACAAAATTAATTAAAGAGGGGGTCAAAGGCGATTATACATTACCCCTTACCCCACTCAGTTAACTAGGTTCCACATAACTGCTTATTTTGCCCCACCAATGTCATGGCGGAATGACACGAAAACTGTGAATTGCCAAAAATGATTATCACTCGTGAAAAGTCACTTTTAAAATGATAGTTATTTCGCGCAAAGTTCACAAACGTTGTTCGCAAGATCCGAACTGTATTAACTGGATATTCGCCGTAAGATTAAAAACAAATAAGTGAGCAGCTGATTGTAACGACATAATCAGAAGACACTTTAAAAGAGACCGGGAAGATGCATTGCTCGACCTCGGAGATTTTCCGAGTGGACATTGTCTGATATCTCTTCTCGTAACAAGGTCATAATGATCTAGTGATCAACAACTCCTAACACCTCCACCTCTAAAACAATATCTCTCTAGCTTCCGGAATCATATCCCTTCATCTCGAATCATCATTCACTAACATCCTCGTGGCGTCTGTCTTTAATTATTCGTTTCCCCCGCCAGTCACTCAAAAACTTCGAAACTTGCTCCGCCCTTCTCTGACGCAGCGATTGTTGGCGGCCAATGGCTAGCCTGCGCGTCGCTGAATTTCAATTACAATTATTTTATTTACCGCTTAATTTAAATCGTGTTTTCCTTATTAATTACACAGTTTAATAAAACCTAAAACGGATTTTACAAAAACATACTGACTAAATGCACAATAGGAGGAGCACCCCACTACCACAGAAAATGTTGAAAAATTCTGGACACATATATGGAAAACAAGGACCACTCATAACGTCATGCCTACATGTAGTAGAAAGGTAGGCAGAAAGACAGACAGAGATGGAAAACCCAGTATTTATCAGCGAATGAACTTCGATAAATAATCTCTAAGACCCACGACTGGATGTGTCCCGGACCAGACACAATTCAAAACTACTGGATAAGAATTACACGACTCTACACCTTGTATTACTTAAAATAACCAATTCCATAATACAACACCCAGAAATATTACCAGAAGAATTGGGTATTACCGCAAACCAACGACACATGTTTAAAGAACCCCGACAAATGCTGATCAATCACTACCACAAACTCAACACAGCCAGTATTAACAACAAGACTCAACAACACAGCGCAAATAACAATATACAATCTGAAAAAAAGAAAGAAAACCGACCCAACTCAATGGGCTGTAAAGAACAACTTTTAATTAATGAAGTCGTGATGAACCTTGCTTTTCGGAAACAACGAAACATAGCGAAAGGAAACATAGACTATAGACAGACGTACGACATTATACTACACTGTTGGCTCCTTTACACATTACACCTATAAAATATCCACCCAGTGGTAACATAGTTTCTCGAACACACTATCACAAAATGGAGAAATAGACTTATCCATACCAACAACAAAGGCAGAAGAGGAGAAGGCAACCAAACCAACAGCAATTGTTCTAAGATAGCTAAAAACAAAGTACGCATCAGCAGAGGAATATTTCAAGGGGATTCAATCAGTGGATTAATTTTTTGCTTAGTTTTAAATATTTTATCCACAACCCTACAACAAAAAGGGAAAAGTTCAGGATTCGACAACTATAACAAAATTGTCGAATAGTGTCACACATTTGATGTATATGGTTGACAACCAAATTTACGCAAGGAATGCAGAAAGTATGAAAAAGATCTTGAAAATCATAGAACCATTTAGCATTGACATCAGAATGGAATTTGCCATATATAAATGTAAATTACTAAACCTTCGTGGAAAAGGTAAAGAGACAACACTGTACACTACAGTAAGAGATCAAGATATAGAAAAACTAGAACCTAATGAACCGTGTAAATACTTGGGTGTAATGCAAACAAAAAGAACAATACGCACAATAGTCAAAGAACACATCACCAAGGAATTCATGAGAAGGACGAATATAACAACAAAAACTTATTTAAATTCACGTAACCTGACGAAAGCAATAAACTCATTAGTTATCATCATACTGTCCAACTCTTTTGGGGTGATAAAATAGACAAATACAGGACTGGAAAATTAAGACAGAAATATCAGGACCACAATGGCAAACAACTACAAACACCATCCAAAAGAAGCCCTTGAACGAACGTTCGTCCCACGTAACCAGGGCGGACGAGGCATCGTACCAATCAAAGACCTCCATGAAAGACAAAAGGACATCCTCAATACATTTTTCCGGAATAAAGCGTTTACCTCATCACTGCACAAATAATTACAAGCAGTCATCAAAACTATACACCATGTCACATGAATGAATCTACCACAAACAATACATGAAAATGGAATGACAACGTGGCAATACAAACCAATATACGGAAACTATCCCAACTAACTGACACACAGCAAAATAAATAAAATAGAACCATTTAAGTGGTTAATAAACGGAAAATAATTCCCAGATAAAGAAAACTTAATAGTATCAATGCAAGACGGCGTCACACCAATCAGAAACTACAGAAAAATAAGCCTAAAAGTAATTACAGATTCATGTCGGCGATGTAACCTATCCAAATGAACTCTCGAGTAAATCACTGGAGGTGGCTCAAGACGATTACAAAACTAGATTCGACAATATGGAAAAAAATTCCGTCTGGAAATTTCAAAAACACTGAACTGCATTAAGAATCCCATACCACCAAACCATCAGTGTAAACCTCAACCAGTCCTGCAAGATAATATGTTGTACTGAGACAGAAATATTCTCACTGACGTAACAATAATTCACAGCAGACCAGATGTCAATCTGTGGAAAAGAAAATAACTAAATGTGTATCTCATCAATTTTGATGTCGTAAATTACAACAACCTAGAAGAAAACAAAGAACGACAAAATATCAAAATACCAAAAACTAGCCTTTGAAGTAAAAAAACTCTGCAATGTTCCAGAAGTGATCATAGTACCCATTCTATCTACTCCAGGACTAGTACCACAATCTCTAGTGGATTCCGTTAAAAATCTCGAAATCAAAACCTATATAATAAGTAGACAACAACACAGCCTCTTTCTGTCCTCAGCCCACGTTACCAGAAAGTTCTTGGATCTAAAATAGATTCTTCCTCCCAGTGAAACTTGATTTAATAATAATCGGCTGCTGAGTGAGAAACCAACACAAGTTGAGAGAATTATCATGATGACGATAATAATAATAATAATAATAATAATAATAATAATAATAATAATAATAATAATAATAATAATAATAATAATATGGAGTTATGGAATACTACGGAAGCGAAGATGGACACTTCATTAGAGCTTTTTTGATACTACTCAGTTTTTTATATGTAAACACGCTATTTTTGTCTATTACAAATTACGAGGGCAAACCATATTACACCAACAAAACCGCCCATCCAAAGCCAGATTCGGGCCGCTCGCACTGTATTCTTATTATCTAATCGTACTATTCAATTACAGAATTCCAACATTTAACCTTTTTTACCTGGAATCATCAATCCTTCTTCTAGTTCTGTAGAACAATACTTCATTTGCGTGATTTGCAACACAGACCTTTATAGATATGAGCAGTAAGATAAAAATGATGGATATAAATTTGGTGTACTATTTTAGTAAAATTGCTAAAAAATGGTTCGTGACATTTAAAATGTTGAGAACTGTTATGATAAGGAATGATTATATTACCTTATAATCCATTGGCCAATGTCGAAGCACCAATAATTCAGTAAGCTCCAAATATTTATGAATTCTGAACGGTTTTTTGACTCGGGCCAATACGACTCTGAAATTTTCTTCATAACCCTTTATGACTTTTATAAAATGTTCTTCTACTGGTTGTTTCTGAAAAAATCAAGCATACATAAATATAAACAGTTTCAGTTGTAATAAAAGAATATAAAAACAGAGTAGATTATATAATTTTTTTATAATTTGTTCAACCTCTTTATCTCCCTCACCTATTATCATTCTACAGTTCATTTGATTTTTTATCAGGTAGAGTTATACATGTAGAGCAGCATCTACAGAGGAAATCAGTGGTAGATCGAAGGGGGAGGCATAGAGGGCACGTGCTCCCTCCCCGATAAAAGAGATCTTTTTACTTTAAAAACTAGGTATACTCATTATATGCAACAAAACGAGCAAATAAATCTGTGAACAAAAGATGAATCCATCGGGAAAAAAATATAACTTACTTTGCTCTTATAGATTTGCACTCCTACGTGGGAACATGAGCATAAAGTTGCGATATTTCACTGTTACGTTTTGTGCCCTTGCATAAGGTATAAAATTATGTTCTTTATTTTAGACATTAAACATAGTATTTGAATATTATTTAATTAATCTAGAAATTTATTTATTCATTACCACTTACGTCCTCGCATTACATATCACTGAATTCTTAAATTTTAGATAGAATACCGCAACGTTTTGAGTTTCATGTGAATTACCGTATCAGTTATATAGAATAAATCTGAAGCAGGTTCATCCAAAGTCAAAATTTGGCAAAAAAATATTTCATCAACGTATTTTTTATATTCTGTAATGAGTTAAGTTTACGCGTTATTTATTTGTAGGAATGCTTAAATTGCAGTTTCAATAAGACTTTTTTAATATTCCTGTGGAAAGACTTGAAAACCCTGGTATTTCTCCTTATAGGCCCACCCGAAAAAAATATTCTCTGGAACCATGATGGACACCGTGAAATGTTGAGGAATGGACTTTTGTCGGATTACATTAGGTATCTACCTAACATATTTCTTACAAAATGATAAAAAAAATTACAAAAGGTCCTTAAACCCTGTAACATGCAATGTTGCCGATCATGTGCCCGTCTACGCATCAGGATTTAAATGGAATCGGAATAATTCTACTTCATG
Organism: Laupala kohalensis; assembly: GCA_002313205.1. Lineage (NCBI taxonomy): Eukaryota > Metazoa > Arthropoda > Insecta > Orthoptera > Trigonidiidae > Laupala > Laupala kohalensis. The sequence goes on along the minus strand of NNCF01128202.1, from coordinate 377,311 downwards.
GTAAATGTAATGTCCACTTATCAATATCTTATGTGTTTCAATTACGTGTTATAACTTCTCGTATTTCTGTTTTTCTTTCTTCCATACTCTACCTACCAAAAAGAGTTACAATGTATGTACTGTTGTTTTAATGACTATTAATTTGTATTTTTTCCACGACCAATTCTATGAATTGAGTGTGGAGATCTAGGGAATATACCTCACCCATAAAGTAGCATAAATATGTCCAAATTACTGATAATTCGTTCTCTTTCAGAATTGTCAAGACATTGATTTCAAAATATGAAAATATGGTACCTGCTAGGTTATTGTAACAAGCTTTTTAACAAACAAACTATAATGTGACAGGAGACTTTTGTCAGGACTAAAGTCATTTATACAATAAAGCGCGGTGTTGTCAGTTTCTTTAGAAACAGCGTAGGCAACACTTGCTTACAAAAACATCATCTCAGAGTTAATTTATTTAATCTCAAAATGAAATTAATTTGATCATATTACGATTAGGTGTCTGTTATATCAGCTTTGTCTGTATTAGGTCAAAAGTGACCTATTCTAATTGTCCATTAAGTTTTATATATATTTTTGGCAACGTGCCCTCACTGCAAAAAATTGCTTCACATACAATTATAATACTCTTATTTCTGAGAGCTATTTTCAAACAAACAATTGTATTACGTCCAGTCTACTATATATTCTTTTACTTTTGACGGGGATTAGATATATTTTAAAAAAGCGGTGAAAGTATTTAATTTAACTTGAGAGTTTTGCTCGAGCCCCGTTAAATAGAAAAAATATAATCAAAAAAGCAGTAACAAACGAGGTGTCAATAAACTAATTTTCTCTGGAAACAGGAAGGAGACCGTCCGATCAATTCCAATCAAGTGTACACAGACTGGTGAATTTCTTAATTCTAAAAGAAGATAATGAATCGATAGGTATTGTTATCTACTTATTATTCACAAAATAAATCGTAGTTATTAAAATCACTAAAAATTCGAGATTAATAATACGAGAAAATTTATTAAGCGTTCAATCCATCAATAAACCAAAGAAAAACCAGAGAAAGACTTGGATAGGGATGATACACATCCGTACCAAGTTTGCGTATAGGTAGAAATAAAGAACGTAATATTATTTACCTGAAAATATGAAACAGTTGGAATAGTGTAATTATCCACGCCGGTAAAGATATTCCATTCATCGCCTTCCAAGAGTTTGGATGGTAGCTTATATCCTGTACATATTCCCCAGTACCTTGTAAACAGCACGCAGGGATTCGGACTAAAGTCTGATTTGGACAATAATACTCCTAGCCACTTGTTGTTATCCACCATGCCAAATGACCACCTACAAAAATGTCACAACTTACATAACAATGCTATCATAGGTATCGTACCACCAGAAAGTTCCGTTCGATTTGCTGCCTTTGAAGGGATAGCACAGTATGCGAATTCAATTTACGTATATTCCTAACTTTAAAACATCATCCCCTGCTGTCCCTTAACCATAAGCAGTTAAAAACTGCGCGTGACCACGTGTAGGATAATAAACTAATATACTCTCCGGAAGCAATCTCAAGGACCCATCCCATCCATTTTGAGCAAGGGCCCTAAGACAGAGGCGGATTTTGCATTTCAACAAACTCCTAACGATAAAAGTAGTTCGGTGTGTGTTATAATATTTACCTAATACCAACCAATTTGTATTTAATAAAACACAACAAAGTAAAATCACGGGTACTTTGTATTATTTTCGCACAATAAAAAATTCGCAAAGTATTGATGACAAATCGTAATTATTTAATAACATTTATTTCCAGACTTAGTATTTTAATAGATGCCGCCCCTAGACAAGAGCATAGCGAGTCTCTATAAAAAATCCGCCTCTATCCGAAAGAAAACTGAAGAAAAACCAGGTCAGGTTGAGGCTACAGAATGAATTTATCCAACCGTGCCAAGGTTCAGTACTTGTAATTCTCAATGTATATCAATAGAAAGAGACAATACTCGCATGTATTAAAATACTTTTCAAATTATTTATGTATTGCTTCAACGTAAAGCACTCCACAAATATCAAAGCTTTAGGTAAACGCTTAGCGGATATGCTGCAGACAGAACCGTCCGCTATGTGTCAATAGTATATCTTTGCAAACCGATTCCTTCCTATATTATGAAGCGAATGTATATTTCACACGTAACACAGATCGTCCCGCCATTTCCGGAGGTCATCTCAAGGACATTCTCAGGAGAAAATACCCGTAAACCAACGAAGAATACATATGATTGCAAGGAAACTGCGAAGGTTTTTAATATATTTTCGTACCGAAATTTTAGTTTAATTACTTAAAAAGGATCGTGTTAAGAGCATTAAATTAGTATTGTGCAGATTGTCGCCGAAAATATTGCTACTTGTATTTCAAATTAATTCATCTTATGTTCTATTTTTATCGATTTTCAATAACAAGCATAGTTCACTCTGTACTCTGTAGAATATGGATTTCCCTTCTCCTGTATTCTTAATATGCAACGTTTCCAATGATTTACTTGCTTCTCTAATACTAAAATGTTATTCCAATCCATTAGATGAAATATGTAGGATTAAAATACAAGAGAAAAATTGAATATACAATACGTTATAGATCGTTTGTCAAATGTTTATTATGTCGTATTATACACTTGTTTCTTCTTTTTTGTTCATTGTCTTTGTTTAATTTGTATTACATGCCAGCCGTGTGGTCAAGATCCAAGTTCTTTATCTCCTAAGGATGATTTGAGCAAAAGTTGGGTTTGTATATTACTCATTAAAATAGATTTCTGGTAGAAAGTCTACAAATAAGGTCACAAGATAAATACATTTTAAATAAAATGCCAGACGTTATAAATATATTGCCAATTGTCTTTCTTCATTTTCCTGGAGACTCTCAAGCTTCTTATTGGGGCCAAGTTTTTTTAACTTATTATGTGTGTTTCATTTACAAATGTTTGAATAAATGATTTACGTCAAAATTCAACATTCTGATGCTAGAGATCTTAATTCATAAGAGAACCGTCAGTGGCGAAAATGTAATGCGGAATTTCTCATATTTCTGGAAAATAATATTTCTCATACTGGTGTCAATCAGCTGCAGTTTGTCAAATGACTATGATGTTTATCTTTACCTTTCTCCCTTCTCCACCAATGAGAGGTAAGTATCAAGTAACAGCATGCACTAAAGGAACTATTAGTATTTGTGAGTAAAAAATACAGCTATCAGAAATAATGTGCTCTGTAGTTGTAGACACAGCTGTTGGATCTCTCTTAAATTAAGGTTTCTCCCAAGCGCTAGGTGAGGCTAAGCAAACTTAACTGGTTTCATCAATAAACAACCTCCCAACAGTTCTGAAACTTTTAAATCAAGGATATGACAATCATAATTATATTAAATTCAAGTATAAAAGTGCTAGTACCTTCATAGTATTTGTGCGCAAAAGCACCCTAGTGACCCTAGTAATCTGGTAGAAAGCAACAGCAAAGATACTTGGAAGAGATATTACCAGGAACCAATTCACTGTTTGGAGTAACGTAGGCACGGCCTACTTGGTCATACTTCTAATTGTCGTGTGTACACGAACTTCTCATATCGCTTATGAACTGGAGTGAAGTTTTAGAGATATTTGTTAAGCTATGGTGAAAATGTGAACTATTGTTGAGATTAGTACCTAAGTCTCATCCTTGACCTATCACGATTGACATGTGCGTGGAACGCAATTAGAGAGTTCAAGAAGAGTACAAGTGACGACAAGATTAGCGTTACGTCCGGGTTTGATCTGAATTTGCAACAGTTATGGTTTTGTAACATATTATTATTCTAATTACTCGCATTCCAAATGGAGCGTTAAAACGTATGGTGGGGATTCCTTCTAACTTCACCCAGGTGATGGTTCTGTAGTGTTGGAGGCATTATCACGTGTCACAACATGAGAATTTTTTTTAGTATTACGTTTAACAAAACAGTTTTGTTACGAAAAAATTCATGAGAAATGTTAAAGCACTGGAAGCCCATACATTCTTTATAAAAGGTTATGTGCTTTGTCCTTTGTTTATGAAGGACCTCGTACATGATATGATTATAGTGGAAGGAAAGGTAGTCGCAAAAGCTCGTAGTCTTTTCTATTTCACTATAATGTCAAGTTATCCTCATCGCATTCATCCATTCTCGCTGAAAACGATCAACGCTTGGTGTAGCATAGGTTATAGTCCGTATGAAGAAATGGTGCCAAGTCGGCCTGGTTTCCGTAATAAAACTATCCAAGAGCACCCAAGAAATAAGATTATATTAGGGATATGACTACTACCTAGTTTCAATCAAGACAACAACTCAAATATTTAAGAATTGTTCACGCCACCTGTTATGAAATGACAACTGCAAACTACACTGCAGGTCTTCACATTCTTATCCTTCAAATCTTTCCTGTTTATTCTCTCAGTTAACAATGCACTTCGTCGTTCAGTTCTACCTCGAATTTCTTCGCATTGATTCTTTATTATCTTTGACACACCATAGGATCTGACACGGGAAAGGAAATCAGGAATAGACTGGGATGAGCAATCAATTACAGCGGATTATTCTGTTCTTCTTCTCACGTGGTTTCAAGAAAATCAAGAGATAAACTCTACTACACCACGTGGAGGACACTAAACTATTTTATTCTACGAAAGCAAAAGCAAGGGACCATCCCCTCAGTTCCGATCTATGTCCCTAAGGCACATGTGGATTTAACATTTCATTACACTCTTAACAATAAAAATATACAATGAGTGTAATAATATTAACATAATACCAACAAATTTGAATTTAATAAAACAAAAAAAGTAATTTCACAAGTACGTATTATTATGAACTAGAGATTATTCGGAAAATATTGTCTATAAATCGTAACTTTTAAAATAACACTTAATTCGAGATAAATTGCTACAATAGACCGGTGCCCCTATGCAAAAACCTAGAGAGTCTGGATATAAAAACCGCCACTAACGGAAAGAAAACCGGTGAAGGATAGGGCTTAAGAATTAATGTCCACAACGGTGCCAAGATTGACTACAGATAAAACGAAAATTATATTAATAATCAGACACAATACAATCATGCAATTATTTTCAATTATTTTGAAAGTACTACACTAATGCCGTGATAATTTAATTTTTATAAATATCAATAATTTACTTTACATTGTAGAAGCATTAGTGCATTAGGAAGCATTAGGTCATTTTCTCTAGAGATAAGGTATCAAAATAAGCAATCAAAGCATATACTTACGCGTGTGCATCTATAACTCTGACTGCCGTAGTCAGCACAGCTACAATGCTAACAATTTCTTGTACACACTTCATGATATCCTGAAAAAAAAGACGTTTTTAGTAAGTATCTTTGCATTACATACTAATACTTGGTAAAGCGCCTCTGGTGACTCAGAGAGCGTTCTTGCGCTTGCAGTAATCCCGGGTTCAAATCCCCGGTGGGGCAAGAATAATTTGTAGATTTTCACGTGAATGGACCTGTTCATTAGGCTGTGGTTACTGAAAAGTGAACCCTCCTCCTTTTTTTATCCACCTACTTCTATTCCTAGTATCGATAACTAATCATTTCTACTAACCCTTCCACGTGGGCCAAGTTGTTGGTAAACCCTGCTAAACGGACCCACCTTCTGACAATAGCCTTCCATCCAACTCCCACCTCCTAATTATCTTCAATAATATACTACATTTCCCATTTACAAATACTACAGTGGAAATATAAAAACTATTTGGCAGATGTGTTGCTGAATTCTGAGATATGTTCTAGTATAAGAAATAGGATTAAAACCCCTAAACGTATTTCAATATTTTTATGTTTGAGTCGCTGTTCATTCTTTGCCCTTGGTTTTGAGAATAATTCCTTAAATTTATGTTCTTATTTTATAATTATTAGAACAGTAGATCTTCGTATAACTGTGTCTCGATTAACCGTGTTCGCGATAAACCGTGGTGCTCATTTTTCTTGCGAAAAAAACAATTTTCACTACAATTTATACTATAGAGTAAATTAGCTGAACTTCACGTCATTATATACAGTTTGTATATCATATGTGACTATAAATGTATTATCATATTTATAAATACAACTACTTCCTACAATTTCCACAGTTGGTTCCTCGACACACAGAGACAGAGACCCTCAGGTTCCAATAAAATCTCGACTTCCAGTATGTAATGAATTTGAGAAATATTAGAAATGAAGTAAGGAATATCATTTCAAACTGTAAGAAACGAAGACAGTTTACTTCATATTTCAAGCCCTGATATTCCGATAACAATTTATTTATTTATTTTAATTTATGAATTACACGTTTTCTGTTATATATTTCTATTGTAAATTTTATCGAGGTAATTTTCTATTTGATAAGTAGTTAAAAACCTCACTGGTGTGAGAGTATATTAAAACCGTGAAATATTGCAGCCCTATATTTCCTTGAAAAGCTTCAATGTTGGAGTAGATATCTATATAAGCAAAGTCAATCATATACTTTTCCTATTAAGTCTTTCTTACTTAACTTTAGCACGGTTGAGTGCTCTATTTCCGTAGCCCCATCTTGGCGCGGGCTTTCCTCCGGTTTTCCTTCGGGTAGATGTGGATTGTTTAAACAGGTTCTCTAGGCTTTTGTACGGTGGCACGTTTTTTGAAACAATAAATCGTGAATTTAGTGTTATTTCAGTTCTTATGATTTTCAAACACTATATTCAGAATTCGATAAATATTCGTAAATGTGAATTTTTTTTTGTTAAATTACAAACATAATAACAATATAGTAGTATTACAAAAAGAAGCTAACTCTTACTCGTATCTAGAAGTTGACATTATTTACGTCTACAATCATTATTAAATTGACCTTTCCTGTGAACTACAGAAAAGGTCGATTTAATTATTCATTTTATCTAGCAGTTTGCTGACATTTTTCAATCCACCCCTACCTCAGGCTCTTTGATCTCGAAATTTTACTGCAGGGATATCTACATATTATTTAGAATAATAAATGGATGATAGTCGGTATTTTTAAAATATTTTCTTTTGTAAATATTAAATCGCTACTGCCCGTGGGCTCTTGATTGGCATTGATGTGATGGTCAATTACTTGCTTCGGAAGAGTAAATTAGTTTATTGTCATCCATGTGGTCTTTCGCAGTTTACAACTGCTTTTTCTGACAATAAACTTATAATTGTCGTAAAGTCCTCTTTTTACACAGGTTTTATTAGATCTTTTCAGTGGGTTCACAGAATTTTTTCGAAGTAAAATACTTCACTTCCCAACTGCATCTCTTTTTTTTTTGTGGCGAAAGCACGTGCCCCCAGTCCCCTCTGTGCTCTATCCTCAACTGCTCCTCAAGGATATATTATGAGACAGCATAAAAACAAGACAAAAATGGCGCGTTATGCGTTTTATTATGTGTAATAAAAAAGTGATATATGTATTCAAAGTTCAATCGAGCGTTGAGTACCTACATTACTTTCTCAATTCTTTTCTTATGTTCTTGTAATCTTATTGCCTTTATCTCAATATATTTCCGTCAGAAGACATTTCAGGACTTGTTTGCCTTAAAAATAATTTTGTTACTACTAATGTTGTTACCATCCCTCCACTTTTTACGCGCAGTTCTGGGACATCTGTGATCCTCTCTATTATTCTAGATAACTATGTTACGGTAATGAAGAAATTTATAGTTCGTTTGGGGGATAGAAATTGCAAAATAAAAAATGGGAATAAAACATGGTACCATTCCAAATAGTATCGTTTAAAAGTTGTTATAATTATTTAAAAAATTTAAATAAGAAAATAATCATTATACATTTTCCAAAGAATATAAAACTTCCAAATGTTTACATTTTCAATGTGTAAGTGCAAAGCCCAAAGCCGCCTGGAGCAAAATAAAAGGTAAGTATTTTGTGTTTGTCCGCTTGTCTTCTGCTGTTCAAATAAAACATGGAAAACGGTGAACGAAAGCTTGAATAATGCTCCTTTGGCTTGCAAACAAAAATATTACCTGCCAATTTTATCGATGGAAGTCAGTTAACAAATTTTTATCTGGAATATCTTGGTTAGTCTTGTGTACAGGATTATACTTTGTCCATTATCATCAATTTTATAGAATATCGCAGAACTCCACGTTAATAGAGCACATTAATTGGATTAATCAATTTAATTTGCATTCACACTAGAATTGACGTGTAATACTATCATTACCATTTTGTCGTAAGTTCTTGATCTTTCATGCTGTATTTTATCTCCTTCTGGTAACGTATCCGAACATGTGTTCTCATGTGATAATTAATTTGCCCTATCCCCCAACACTGTTTTACGTGGACTTTTTTCTTGACATTCTGTAGATATCAAAGTGTGCGCTTCGAAAGAAATACACAGGAAAAACACTTAAAGCAAGAAATGTTAAAATATGATTTTTTTCGCCTAAATTTTTATCATCGCTTACTGACATTTTGTAAAACGAAAGTACTGTTTTTGACTTTATTTGCTGCAAAAATGGCTACAAAAGATTTAATTACAGCAAATATTTATTTCCGTGTCACGACTTATCGTATAGAAAACTGCACTTTGATATATTTATTTGTTTAGGACATATTGGAGGTGTTCGTTCTTATTGGCTCATCCAGAATATTTAAATGTTATTTCACAATACTTAACGACCAATACTAATATAATGGGTCTTCTTTCAGCTCAACTAATGCTTGATCAAAGCAATAAAAAGCTGGTAATGCTTATGAAAATGTCTAGGACTTGCACATGACAAGTTTATACTTACAAGATTTGTCGCGACGCAGATACCACAGTTATACACTTTTGTAAACCATTTTCTTTCGTCACACTTTAAGTTGTTGGTTGCTACAACAAATACACGCATCCACAATGGTATCTCAGTACACAATTCTCTCTAAGGCCGCTATTACACGGTCAAATTTCTATGTCATATCTATGATCAAAGATATGATGAAAGATGTGATCAAAGGTTCTCTCAACTACAACCAATCTCATAGATATATGATTATAATTATCATAACATGTGCATTACACGGTCATATATTTGAACATGTATCTTTGATCATAGATATGACATAGAAATATGACCGTGTAATACAGCTCTAATTAAAAACTACATAATACCGAAAATGACATAACTGCATTGGAGTATCAACTAGAAAAACAACTTAACAATAATTGGCTGTTGGTGCATTATTCAGTTACTCTTTTAAAAGATGAATTTGTACTTTATTCTTTAATGTGATTGCGCCCTGTTGGGTATTATGTTATTTTTATTTACGCAGACTTGTTATGTTGCTATACCGCGGAGGATTACTCCAGGATTTCGAGTGGTAGCTATGGACTCAAACCTTTTTCAAAGCGGGTAAGAGTATAAACTTTATAGAACGAAGTATAAAGGAATGGAGGGATGGCTTTTCGATTTGGACCACGATCTGATTTATCAAACTAATCTTTTCCGTCTGTGAACGATCTCCACGTGGCGCATTTTCAATCCAATCCAATTTAGAAGGTTACGTCACTGCTCTTGGCGATGGAAAAGTAATTCAGTTCTGGTATGTGAGAACTATTGTGATAATTTGAAACATCACGGACTTTCTTAAGCGTCGAAGTTGGTGTAAGGGTCATCTGAATGGAAGGGCAGATATGAAATACATCTAGTGCTTTGATCAGCACTTGTACTACCATTAGAAATTTGTCGCTTTAATCACGAATTCCCAACGAAAAAACATGGCAAATCTCATTCTCACGACCTGCTTGATCATACTACTAACCCTATATATACGACCCCAGCATACATTGAGGAAAAACCTCAAGAAAATCATGTTCACAATTAAGGGATGCATTCCATCACAGCATTTTAGCACCACACTGATTATAGCAAGAACTGATGTTATTGTAGTTCGTAGTGGAATGAGATAAGGTGTGCTATTGCGCGTCGAGTTGGAGGGTTTGTTGCACAGCGAAAAAAGAACAGGACATTTTTTGAGAGGGAAGTTAAAGGTGCTGTACAGATTTATGTTTGAATGAATTGTAGGCGTGAAGTGATGTCCTAATACGCCCGCACCGAAAAATGTCTTGAATATGACTGCCTTGCATCGCTCATGCTTGGGACGCGAACACTTTGCCGTATTCCTCTATGATCGTATTAAGCATAATGAGACTGGATTTCTCCAGATGACACAAGTGATATGTAGTTCATATTCTCAACACACCTCCACAGACATCCTCAAAACTCTGCTTGGGTTCAAAATGCGTTATTCGGACGTGTTATACATCCGATATTCAATGGTATGTTCATATAGGTCGTCGTCCTAGTTCAGACATTTTTGAAATATACCATTAGCCAAGTGAAGAATCTGTGGACTATATGACCTTTGTGCCGATTGCGTGACATATCTCGAATTGGGTTTCTATGAACTTTATTCCCGCCAGAACAGCGTCAAATAGTCTGTCATGACGAGTAAGATGGGCGATCGATACACGGTCGGTCTGTGATGTCACGCTATCGATCGATCCAGTGAAACACAGCTAGCGTGCGAGCCTTTCGCCACTACGAGGTAACCTCCGACGAGTAATCATTCTTACTTGCTGCAGCTCACTCGACGAATCATCACATCCCTTCTCATCTGGCGCCAGCGCGCGTACAGCGCGATTCTCCTAAGCGAGCCCCAACATGGGGACACTCGCTCACTTGCCACAACTCACGCGTGCAGTTATCATTATCATATTATCACTTCTTATCTGGCGCCATGCCACAATGTCTACGGTCAGATATCCTAACCGCGCCTGCATCACCGGCGCACGTGGATACCTTGACCGTAACAACTTGTAACCAATCCACGAGACAACTTCCCGGTCAAATCGCTCCACACACTGCAGCATAGTTGGTCGCGAACTAGACGCTAGCCGTTCAACTCAAAATCATCAATCCAACGTCATCCAAGCTGAATCTCTGAAAAAGCAGATCGTTTCACCTCATCCCAGTATATCACCTATATTTTTGCTTTGTATTCTTTCATTACTTTCAACTTTCACATTTCGCTTTGTATTCTTTCATTACTTTCAACTTTCATATTATTAAACAGTTTTGTTGGCAGTCCAATTTTCAACCACACCTCATCTACCTTCCTCATTTTCTGTAATTTGCCTGTAGTAATTTTGGTAAAGAAATGTTTCCCCGAAAGCGTACTGTCTCTCATTGTAATGCGTGGCGTCCTACATTTACCAGACCGGAGTCTAACGCTTGACAACGATGGTCTCGTAGGTCTGCCGGTCGGTCAAAGAGAAGTTCAAAGGGCTAACACGTTCATATATTTTGTCGTCAATATCATAGAAGCTAAAAAAATATTGCGTTAATGCAATAAATAAATAATTACTTTAAGTTTAGATTCATTTTACACGAAGAATATGAATGCGTAAGCAATCCATTTGCTGAAATAAAGTTAACGCATTTAACCAAGCCGGCCAACCGAACACCGTTGCCACATTAACCATGCTCCAGCCTGGTAATTGTAGTAAGCTATGAGGCAATGCCATTTATCAAACGCGCAGACTAATCGATCTCTCCCACAATGTGGTCCAGTTACCGACCGCCAGTACAGGGAGCGCGCCAACAACGTCCCAATGTTATTGGCTTGGATACCAACAGAGACTAAATCCAGACGAGACTTATAATTGCAGAACCTTGACCAGAGTTTACGCAATTCATTTGGTGAAAACCGCTCCTATAGATAGATTTGGATACACCGTTTTAAGTTATGTGAAGCCTCGTTGGCAGCGACACCCGCGGCAAAAGTGTAAATCTGTGGACCACTTTGGACAGTGGCACACGATATATTTACATTATTATCCCGATGAACTTTGTTGCCCCTAAAGCCCCAAAGAAAACAGTAAAAAAGTAAAAATCTTTCTTGTGTCACGCATTAACAATGCAGATGTGTATACAAGGTCTATATTTGCCTTGCTCGACGCAGATATTCAATTATATAACATATTGCATGGGAGAACTATTATCCTATAATGGGTCCTATAATAAATTCTACGCACGCAAATCTCATTATTATTGTGTGTCACAAGTCAACGTGATCATTTATAGTATGTCTCTTAAGCTAGAGTCACACACATGGCAAGCCTTGCCAAAGAGTCATCGGCAATTACTTGAGAACACATAACTTTCAAAATATTTCGAACGAAAATTTTAAGTTGATTGTATCGTCTCCTTAAATTTGTTCACATTGCGATTCATATCGTTTAAAAAAGGAGAAGGCATGACTGTTACCTTTTTGTTTCAAGTATTATTAAATAGTAAAACTCGTGGAATACGTACTTAACCTATAATTCTTGTTCAGCGATTCCGGAGCTTTATTGCAATTGAAATAGGTATTAATAACATGTAGCTATGTGCCCTATTTATTTCATATCACCTAATGTAACAAAATTTCTTAGCGACATTAATAGCTTTAACGCACGCGGCATTCTGAGTTAAAAAAGAATATGTTATAATTATAATAAAAACTTCAATAAATATTTTTGGAAACTCATATAACTGTTATAATTATATACTTATTGCTCGTATTATATCCTCACATATTTGCTAGTATACAAACTTGATTGAATTGCGAAATAATTTACACATTGTTCGACGAATGTGTAGCCAGATCGACAAGCAGTCGACAAGGAAGGTGACTTCTTTATCTTGGACTAAGGACTGGAAGGTCCTTGCCGTTCGCATCGACCAGCCTTCCAATACCTTGCAGCATCAAATATTTGACTATCCTTGACAATGGGGAAACGACCTCACCACTCGCCAATGATCCACTTTGGAAGGTACTTGGCAACGATCGCCGTGTGTGTGTGACCTAGGCTTTAGCTTTTGATTTTTTTCTAAATAGGCAAATATCGCACATAAACATTTTTTTCCCTATCTCATAGGTGTGTAAAATGTCTCACGTGTCATTTTTTCAGTCTTTCTAACAGCAAATTGTTGTTTATATTATCAAATAATCTAAAAAAGTTTTTATTGATTGAACAACAGTTCATGTTCAGTCACCACAATGTACAAAATCAAAGCGATGTATATAATAAACCTTGATCAATTTAGGTATATGAATAAAATTCGAAACTAGTTATTTAGTTGAACTCACAACTTCGGAGTACCAACACGGAGAGGCAATTTTGCATCGTCTAAGGCCAGGTGGATATTGCGACGGGCTGGGATTCGACACCGGGACTACCCCTACGCACTTGCGGCCTAAGCAGGAGGTCCCGGGTTCGAGTCTCGGTCCGTCGCAATTTATCTGGTCGTCACCGATGCTAGTTATTTATGAACGAGGTGTTCTATTTCTCCTCCTCCTCCTCCTCTACTGCTTCAGTGGAATGTAAATAATTGCCATTGGCTATGTTTCCATTTATTTGTACAATGGATTGGTTTTAAAGCAGGCATTAATAAGATTCTGAGGACACTCAAAGTTACGATACTTTGCCTAAAATTATCCAATATGGCTGCCTTAAACAAATTGCCAACCTTCACGAAACAAATCCTTGAAACTCACTCGTGTACAGGCAGCGGTCCACAATGTCATTCTCTTCAGCTGATAATGTGAGGTTAAAGCGTCCCGCTACATCTTGCTAGAAAATATTCAGGAATAGCGTGGTCACAAAGAATTTAAATAATATCAAAATAAATATTAATAGTAGTCACAAAACGACTATTTGCTGTAAAGAAATACGAGTTAATAACACAATAAACAAAGACACAATGTAGTATTCGTTCCACACGCTCGAGATATGAAGTACAGAACAGCGCCACAAGAGCAATTAAATGAATTGAATTGGTGTCCGAGGTTGGCAATGGATTCAAGTTTAAACGTTTTGCCAACAGAATGCGAGGTATCCTTATCATTCCTCTTATGGACGATGGCGAAGTAAAAGCGTTGGCTACATTGAGTAGAGTTACTATACCAACATCAAGCCAGTTACTCGTACAATAAATACATAAATAACTTATTGTCGAGAGAGCTGTTAGAAACTGCGTATGACCACATTGAGGACAATAAAGTAATTTATTTCGGCTAATATACAATAGACGTTCCCGTTCATTATTATTATTTTCATAAGTTGAATTTCTCGAGGCAAAACAAGTTCACTTTGAGTTTTCGGTGCCTTAAGCAGAATTACGTTGCCCTAATTTACAGTGGGTCTCTAGGGCAACCATTTTATCAGGAGTGTCAAACAACGAACGTAATTCTCTGTATGGGTAATTTTTAGACACCTGTCAATGAGTGAGTTAAGGTTTAAACAAATGGTTATAATGGAATTCTAAGGTGAATATGTCAGGGACGTCAAGGACACACCTTTTGTTTAATATTTCTTGATTGTATTATGAGGACGCAGAAATGTTATTCGCCTAGGGCGTCCAAAGACGTAGAGGCGACCCAAGCTTTAAGTCTATCTTCAATAAATTTCGAAAAAATAACTGCGTAATGCACCTGGCCCCATCCTCAAGAACAAGTGTGCCAAATTTTGAAGCATCAAGTGTTACGGTCTCGTTTTCGGTTCTAATTATTTCTAAATAACATAAACGTTCTAAAACGAAAAATATTTTTACCATTATTTTGAAAATTGTATGTTTTTCAGGTAATGTTCTGTCCCTTAGTCACGTCAAACACTAACGTTGAACAATCGTTCCGCTCCCACTCCTCCCTCCAACATGACTGCTATGTTGTAATTTACTTTTAACTACTTTAAAATTATTGGATGATACATTTTAACCATATAATTCGGAAAATAATTAAATCAGAAGCAGCAAAAATTGAAAGAAACAATCACAATTCTTGTTAATTTAGTGTATTGCTTATTCTTTGGCAACGAAACATATTTAAATTTTGAGAAAGCTACAATCTCCGTGTACAATAACAAGACATAAAATAACAGCTTCCTGTCCGCATAATTGACATAATGTCGATTACATTAATCGGGTTAAAGGCAATATCCGACAGGCATATCACAGTAAGAGCACTTTAGCTACTGGATCCGATCTTCACTCGATATATGCCTATGGTTGGATATTTTTTATTTTTATATTGATGAATCAAAATGTAAAATTTTGTAGATAATTTTTTTCAGAACTTTTTCTTCGTTAAATTATTAATTTAATATTCATTTATGAGGCATACAATATTAGCTATTAACAATAAATGCTTTAAAACTGCTTGCACAACATATCTCACTGAATGACTTCGAAACTACGCGCAGTGACAGATAGTGACTGGCAAACTCTAAAGAGTTTAATATTTGGGCAACATCTTCGCTCGAATCAAAATTACACACGTTAATCGTTCAACATTTCAGAGACACGATGTATTCGGTATCAGGTGCTAAGTGCAACGATAATGGGAACCCGACACTCGGACAGAAAAACTCGGACGTGGCCACCCCACGTTCAACAGTTAAGCGAATTTTTTCTCGCACCAGGTGGACATTCTCTGAAAGGAAAGATTCTACTCATAAATGAGATATCCCAATACACATATAATCTTGAATTTCATGAAAATCGTCTGACCCATTCCCAAGAAAAACGTATTCAGGATAATTATTAACATTCAACAGTAAGACCTGTACAAAATTTGTTTCTTAGGAATGACAGAAGAAACGCAAAAACTACTGGCAAAACAGTAAAAGTTCATTAATTCCAGGTAAAATGCATAAAGCACTATAACAACATCACGCAAGATATAGAAGCAGATATATGTTGTCTCACCTTGGATCGCGCGAATGCGATGAGTCTTCCAGTCTTTTGATAGACATAAAGTGACCTCTCAAACCTTATTCCACGCTCGTCTCATATAGTTTAATCAACGGTCTCGATAGACCCCGCACATAATGTCTTTTTACGATATCTTCGTCAGTTTCGAAAATGAATTGAAATTATTACTCATGTTAAAATATCTGTATAGTTTTAATATTAATACATCATAATACATTTATTTTAATATATACAATTTTTATTATACAACTATTAAATATTTGAACTCTCCTAAAGCCTCCATTTTCGACTCCTCCCCCTTAATCAACAATGCTGACGTACCTTGCATCACGACACCCTCTGTTGGCATTCCTGCTTTGAAAGTTAATATCCTGGTGACCGAGCTTCGCTCGGATATCTCACAAAATGGTCGTATGATTTTCAATTTTTTTAATATAGTACCGATGTATGACCAAGCATATTATGATCTTGACCAAATGAATGTAAAAATTATCTTTTGTACAGGGATTCAACCCATGGTTTAATAATAATAATAATAAATTTATTGTCAAAAAACAGTACAAACTGCGTATGACCACGTGGAGGGAAAAAAACTAATTTACTCTCCGGAAGCAAGCAAGGGACCAACCCATCAATTCCGATCAAGGGCCCTAAGGCAGAGGCGGATTCAAAAAATTCAGCAAAAATTCCTAGATAAGATAAAAAGTTAGCTGCGAGTTATAATACTAATAGAATGTCAATATGTTTGTAATTTTAAGCAAAAAATTACATGTAAGTTATTATCGAACTATAGATTATTCTGAGTATAGTGCTTAAAAATTGAAATAACACTAAATTCACGATTTATTGTTACAATAGACCCGCCCCTAGACAAAGCCTAGAGAACCTGTATGATAAATCCGCCTCTACCCGAAGGAAAACCGGAGAAAAACCCGGGCCAGGATGGGGCTACAGAATTTATGTACACAAACGTGCCAATGTTGAGTACACATAAAACTAAATTAATATGAGCCATAAGACAACACAATCATGCAAGAAAATAGTTTTTGAAATTGTTATAAGTTGTTTAAAAAGTACTACAGCAATGGCGTGATAAAGCACAAGACGAATTTAACTTTTGTTAAAATCAATAAATTCTTTTACAGTGTAGAAGCACTGGTGCAGGAGGTAGTTTTTAACCGCGGATTTGAAGATATTCAATTTCATAATATCTTTTATATTCTTGGGCAGGGAATTATATAGAACGATTCCCGAATGGTATGGTCCCTTTTGGCAAAGAGTGGTTGACACTCTAGGGCGATGAATATTACTACTATTGCGTGTATAGTGTTCGTGAACGAGACTGTTTCGTATAAAGCAAGGGTGGCACTTCAGTAATTCGGACTTAACAAACACGACTGTTTCATAAATATAAATGCAGGGAAGTGTTAATATATTTAATTCCTTGAATAAAGGTTTACAAGAGTTTCGGGGGTGAGATTTACAAATTATCCGAACTATCCTCTTCTGAATTCTGAAAGTTTGAATACTCTGACCGGAATTACCCCAGAAGGTAATGCCGTAACGTAAATGGGAGTAAACGTTTGCAAAATATACGCAACGGGAAATACGTGGACTAACTGCGTTAACTAAGATTCGGAATGCGTAACACAATTTGCTTAATTGGGAATTAAGATTGTCAATGTGACAATTCCATTTGAGGTTGTCTTGAATATGGAGACCTAAGAATTTTGTATTTGTAACAGTTTTTAATTGTGTTCCGTTTAAAGAAAGAGAAACCTGGGGTAAAGATTTTGTGATACTATTGTGAAATGACATAGACACTGTTTTGTCAGTGTTTACAATGAGACGATTTGCATGGAACCAAGTCGAAAGGTTAGACAAAACTTTTTGAGCATTGGCGTGTTTACATAGTAAATTAGTGTCATCAGCAAAAAGAACCATTTTGCAATCTGATGTGGATGATGACATGTCGTTCACATACAATAAAAAGAGTATAGGGCCGAGAATTGATCCTTGGGGTACTCCGCAAGTAAGTGGCTTTGTTTCTGAAAGACAACGCTCAAGTATTTTATTTTTAGTATAGGATATTTCTACTTGTTGATATCTATCTTTTAAATAAGAAGTTAGCCATTGATGTGGAAGTCCACGAATGCCTAAAGAATGCAATTTGGTAAGGAGAATTCCGTGATCGATGACATCGAATGCTTTGGATAAGTCAAGAAAAACACCCTGAGGATTTTCTCCACTGTCTAGAGATGTGGTAACATCGTTTAAGAAGGAAAATATGGCGCTTGTAGTGGAAAAGGATTTCCTAAAACCGTGTTGATCGTCAGAGAGAATGTTATATTTTGATAAAAAATCTAGAAGACGCTTATAGAACAATTTTTCTAGGATTTTTGAGAAAGTGGGTAGTAGAGATATTGGTCGGTAATTTCCAATATTAAGTTTGTTTCCTTTCTTGTGTAAAGGTTTCACTTTAGCTCTCTTAAATATATTGGGAAACACCCCTTCCGATAAAGAACTATTAAAAATATTTACGAGTGGATTTAATATAGCGTGGGACGAAGATTTAACAATAAACTCAGGTATATCATCTATGCCTCGTGAAAATTTGTTTTTTAAGGAGCTGATGATTCCCATGACTTCACTGGCGTTAGTTTCGGAAGTGAACATAGAATTGGGTATGTGGGTGGTAATAATTGGAGGACATTGATTTGGATATATTGAGTTCGTTATTTTACCAACTTCTGAGAAGTGAGAATTAAACAAACTTGCGATGTCCTGAGGATTTGACACGATCTTGCCATCGTTTAGTAAAGAAACATTTTCTTCGCGATTTTCAGAAGTTGACGTGTAATTGTTAACAATATTCCACATGGCTTTCATCCGGTTGTTCGATTTTAGTATATGCCTGTCGTTTTCCATAACTTTAGCTGCATAGACTACTTTTCGGAGAATAGTCTTATATTTACGAAAATAATTATGGAATTCGGGTGGCTGGTTATAGCGTTTTGAAAGATAATATAAACGGCGTTTGTTTTTTGAAGAAATTCTTATCCCTAGGGTGATCCATCTATTGTATTTTTTTGTGTTAATTAACTTGCGTTTTATGGGAAAACTAGAGTTGTAATGTTTTAGGAATGTTGAGATAAATACATTGAATTTGTCGTCGGTGTTTTGGCAATTGTAAACATCTTTCCATGTTTCTTCACGCAAATAATTTACGAATATGGATTTATTTATGTCATTAAACTCTCTTGTAAATTTGTAAAGGATTTTAAGCGGTTTTAGTGTATTATTAATAGTCAATACTTGAGCAAGGTGATCACTGTATCCGGCGATAAACACTTCAGAGAGATACGAGATTCCATTGTTGACTATAATTTGATCTAGCAATGTTTGAGATGAGCCGAAGAGGCGAGTGGGGTCATTTATCGTAGTCATTTACTTAATTACAGTGCTGCGTAACCATTAATATAACGAATGATAATTCCATACGTAACTATTTTCCTAATTTAGTAACTGCGCAGTTTTGCCATATACGATTTGTGTGTGTGTCCGGGTTTAAGGAGTGATTCCTAATTTTATGGAAATTACTCACTATATTTACCCCGTAGAACACATAGAGAGAGAGTAAATAGAAAATAACCATTGTCTCTACGTCTCGAATATGTACGTGTGAGGTCCGGGTTCGATTCCCCGCCGAGAAAGTTATATTTTCATTTGTTTTTCTTAACATGATCTGCCTGATTATATTTTTCTCTTGTGTTTAACATTTTTATTGTATTTATAAATTTTAAGCCATGTGTCTCGAAAACCGCCGGTTTAATCAGCCTGGTGAGCTGCTGGTGACGAATATGAGTTTTCGGACTCTTAACAAAAATATGTCGTGGATGGCTCTTTCCACGATGCAGCCGTTGGTCAGTAAAGGAGATTCAGCTGTTAATGCGGTTGTCAAATCCGCTAGGACAATATTTTTATATTCCGTGTCTTTGATTCCCGTTAGAATCCATTCAGATTTGGCAAAGCCGAACTCGTAATTCGGCTTGTTAATGTATCGTATGTTGGAATGGAATGTATAGGGCAAACATTAAAATTTTTAGTAAATGAGAATTTTTGTTAAAGATACATATTAGAAATAATATTATGAAAGTGGTATTAAATTGAAATGTATTAACTTAAATTGAATTACTTTGGTCTGATAATTATTTTAAAAAATATATACATGTTATAAAACAACATCAAATTCTTAATATCAATCCTTTTCTGTAAGTTATAGTGGATGTATGTCTCATTGTTTCAAAGTCGTTATCAAAGAGTATATATCTGACCGCCTTCTCCCGTGTTAACGGTTTGTTACTGGTTTCAGCGCTCCAAAGGAAATTTTGTACCAACTACTCTCGAGATTGGTTCTACAAGCGGCCACCAGGGCGCGAGGCAGTTCCCGATTCCATTCCCCTCCCCTTCTAGGTACTGTACCCCCCTCCCGCGTTCTAATGCTACCTCATTTCATATTGTATTTAGCTGAAAATACTTTCCCTGCAAAAATTAACATATGTGAATAGTTAACATAATGTATAACTCAAATATTTTACTACACATTTGAAGCAGAAAATTAGGAATCACTCCGGGTTTAAGGAGTGATTCCTAATTTTATGTAAATTACTCACTATAAACAAGACACAATTGACAGTAAATTTATACAAAGAAAATACATACTTGCTCTTAATTCTATTTATTCATAATAAGATTACATGACATTGTCACAAGAAATATACAATCTTTCACACAAAATACTAGCAAAAAGGAACTCATTTATGTACATCCACCAACTATTTGGAGAAATAAATAAATAAATGAGACTGATAAAGCTAGTCACACGAGAAACAAAGGAAGCAGAAAGTCCATAAATGTGGTTCAATTTTATCATCTTTGTGGGGAAATGTCATCTCCGCTGGCTGTATAGAAATCAGTCAACGGAATGATATCTTTGTTTTAAGCTACAGTGGTGTGACATTTTCCATATATGTTATTATTTGAGTGATGTTGAAGTGATTGATAAAAGCATAATGCAAGATTTACTATTGTTCAGTTGAAGTCCAAAAGTAAATAAATATTTCTGCTTTCTCATTTGTATCAAAGAATAAAATGAGAACAGAATAAGTCTAGAAGACTTTCAGTAGGGTGTCTTGAAAAGGTAGTAACAATAAAATGAAAAAGAAATGAATACAATCAGCCAGTACTATCTAACAATAATACCAAGAAGCATTCTCAAGATTTTCCATTCTACAGGTTGAATACCTGTACATGAAGGAAATGGGGGAGGACTGCCAACTGAGAATAACTGTGAGAAGACTGACTTCACAATAAGAAATTCCCAAAATTTGTACCAATGCCAATGTTGTTGAAAGAAAAGTTTACCGTAAAACCCTTTATACACCCTTAGGATAACGTGACTAGATTTATCCGTCTCATGGTTTTAAGAAAACACAAACACCACAATATACTGTAACTCAAGTAGTAAACTAACAAAATGAAAGTAAAATTAAATTAAAAGTGACTAACAAAGTGAAAGTAAGTAAAATTAAGTGATTAAATAACATGATTAAATAAATAACTTTTGGTTTCAGAAAACCAAAAGAAACCACAATACATCAAGTAGTAAATAAACAAAGTGGGAATAAAATTTTTTTAAAGTGCAAGTTTACATTAAAACAAAAAAGGTGGCTCTATGAAAAATGCACCTTTCTACAAATTACATAAACATTTATCAAAAATTAAATTCTTGGCAGGTACAATAACATTAAATACGATGCAAACATCAATTTCTCTTTAGTTATTCGTAACTATGTCAGGTATAATTACAAATAAACGTTTTACACAGAAACAGAATCTTACATTTTAACTAGGTACTATTTCTTTAATTTTTTGTTTTAAGATGCAAATTTAATAGCATTTGTGTTTAGTTAATGAACTGCCTCCTACGTAACCTTACCAACTCCTCAAACTTCGATACTATCCAGGTGTATTATTAAGTTTGTTTATTTACCCAAGTAGATACTGTTGAAAATCAATGAGATCACTCTTTAGGTCATTATCGCATTATCTGGAAAACACAACAAGAATACAATATTATCAGTCAACATACTTATTGTGAAAATCAGTTCAAATACAGTAACTTAATTCACCAATGTTCATTATAATTCATTGATCACAAAAAACACAAGAGAGGTAATTTAACCTACCGTCGAAGTCTTTGGGAGAAAAATGCACAGAACATACTCTTGAATGACGAGGAAGCCGCACTATCGGACCGATAAATCTAAATATCTGGGTGACCGAGCTTCGCAGGAGTGGCTCAGAAAATGGTCATATGACAAAATATTTTTTGCAAAGGGATTCAAGCCATGGTTTATCTACTCAGTTACACTGCTGCGTAACCATGAATATAACGAATGATAATTTCATACGTAACAATTTTGCTAATTTGGTTACTGCGCAGTGTACGTTGCTCACAAGATGTTTTTGTGAATTCGGGTCTAAGGAGTAATTCTGAAAATTTATGTAATTCCACACTCCGTATTTACGCGGTAGAACACATACGGAGAGTAAATAGAAAATAATAACCATTTGTCTTAAATAGTGCTTGCTTCTTCTATTCACACTTTCGTAAACAAATGAAAATTATCTATTCATTGTAACCCACAATATACCCTATTTATAATATTAGACATACATATTTATTTATGAGATAAGTGTTGACTACATGGTGACTACCGTGAGAAAGCATTCGCCGTCCCTACGACACCGATCGATGGTGAACACTCTTCAGTTGAAAGAAGGTATTTTGCCTCCGACTAGTAATCACTTATTCTTCTGGTCTTTACTTTCTAATTATTCATAGGTATAAGGAAAGTATAATGAACGTCAGAAAAATAAATCGAGATCTCTTCAGGTGTGTATGTGATAGATATTTGTTTCTATATAATATATTGATAGATATTCTATAACGCACAAAATAATCAACGTATCCGAACCAAACTTGAATTTGATTTGAATACATTTGGAATAGGGACCCATTTCTGCAGACTCTTTGCACACTCTTTCTGTCACTGTAGACACGTGGGTATTTACTCGTGTCAGCAGAATGATACTTTCGCACGCTGCGGTACACAACCGGAAAAAGGTGAACCAGAGTCAACGTTGAAATAAAATGCTCTACACGCGTGTCCATTTTCCATCGAGGATTAAAAGGAAAGGTTGGACTACAGCCTTTGGATGTTTATTTTTTTGTTTTCAAAAAGGTAGTAGTAGAATTTTGTTTTTAAATTCTTTACTGAATTTTCTTTTTGAATTGAGCACATCTAGGAACACATTTTAACTTTAAAGAAACTTACAATCCTCTTATTTATTCGCCAATTATTACTTTACATGAATTCGCTTGTTCGTATTTTGTTAGTAGAGCTAACTTTCATTCAATGTGATGTGTTGTTTCTACGTTACATCAAAACTAGTCGTGTTAAATTCAAATGAATATTGTTTATTTCATAATTTTCAGCCTTCAAAATATTAAGAGCGGTAATTTAATTACCTTTTTAATAATAAGATAAAAGTTCGTAGTACAGAGATCAAAGTCTCATATATGTACGTGCGAGCCCGAATTCGATTCCCCGGTGAGAAAGTTATATTTTCATTTATTTTTGTTAACATGATCTGCCTCATTATTCCTGGAGTGTTTAATATCTCTATTGTTACTACTGAAGAACCATTTTTTCATTTAAAGAACAAATTTTAAGTCAGTTGTATCGAAAAACGCCGGTTCAATCAGCTTGTTGTGTTGTTGGTGGTGAATCTGAGTTTTCGGATTCTGAACTTATTTGTTTGATTGTTAACAATAAAGAAAATCTTAATGATTGAAAGAACAAATTGCGATGGATTTGCCGCAAATTCACCAACAGATTATTCATTACTACGTTCCATAGTACTGACCAACTTGCTGAGCCTTGGGGACACCCCTTCCACATTTTTCGTACAATGAGTGTATTACCTATTTTTGAATACATATGCAATGTACATTGATCGCAATGTACGCAGTATCACATCCCATCGCGCACTTTTAAATGCACCTCTTATATCGAGAAAAATACACAACATATACTTTCCTTTTCTTAATTCTACATAAATAAACTATGTCAAAAAAGCAGTAGCAAACTGCGTATGACCACATGGGGGCAATAAACTAAGTTAGTGCAGTAGTTAGATATTAGTGCAGTAAAAATTCGAGATTAATAAAACAAAGGTATTAATGATATTCCAGCCCAAGGAAAATCCACCACTACCCGGAGGAAAACCAGAGTAAAACCCGGGTCAGGATGAGGCTGCAGAGATAATGTACACAATCGTGCCAAGTTAGCGTACAGTTACAAACAAACTATTAATAAAGAAAGGGAGCAAAATCAACGTGCATGAAAAAGGAATTTAATCAGTATCTAGAGTACTATAACAATGGCGTGCCGTCGAAGTAAGTCGGTCCACGTCCTGACGGTGGGAAACAGAGGAGGCTCTCAAGTATTTCTTTCTTTGTACTTTCCTTTCCTAATTACCTACTTTTTCACTTTCATCGCTTTTATCTTCTTTAATGACATTCTCTGTGTGCTGAACGCTCACCCATGTGTTTGCCGTGCATGGCGACCCGTGTCGGAGGGAATAAGAATGCTGGTGAGTTGAGGATTTCTGCGAGCACTCTAGATGCGCCGCAATACGATCGCTTTGACCTCGGTCTCTTCTAGATGGACGATCGGGGGCTAACCCACCCCCGACCAATCGGCTCGGACTAGGTCTTCGACTGAACTACAGGATGAGAGGGGGTTGCAGGGGGTCCTTCTCGCTGGTCGGCGGCGTTGGAGCAACCCTGCTTAAAGAACCCTGCATGTCCCCGCTATATCCCCGAGTCAACCCTGGCACCCCAGTGGGGTGTCCCCTTGTTGGACTCCGTGGTGGGTGGGGAACACGGCGATAAAGTTGAAAATATATACATATGGAAACTAATGCTCCCCAATCTGTCCCCCAACCTGTCCCCCTCATGTCGCTCCTTCCTTTTTCCCTCTACCTCTCGGAAGAGGCGACTTGTTGGTGAAACTGTTGACTAGCTTACAAAGCCTACAAAGCCTCGCTTCCTTCTAATGCAATGTTTGCAAGAGGGTAAAACCTTTAAATCTGTAAGTGCCTGTCGCCTTGCTAAGGCGATCGATGAAGGAATTGGCAAGTTGCAGTCTGTCGTGCGCCAACGGAATGGAGATATTCTGTTGGAAGCCCGTACTGACAAACAAATTGAGACGATTTTGACATTAACAGAAATTTTTAGGCCTTAAGATAAAGACTTGTACCCACCCTAGCCTGAACATGTGCAAAGGAGTCGTCAACTACGGTGACTTTGCACATAAGTCTGATGAAGACCTCAAGGCCTTCTTTGAACCCGAAGGCGTGGTAAATGTCCATAGGACAAAGAGGAAGGTTCAGGGAGAGTTAGTCCCCATTTCCACACTAATCCTCACTTTCATCGTCTCTCTCTTTCAGACATTATTTCTTGTAGTTTCATAACCGTGCGTGTTCCTCAGTATGTGCCGAACCCTCTGCGGTGGTTTAAGTGCCACAAGTTCGGTCATTCTGTCGATCGATGCAAGTCATCCTGCGATGTTTGCATGACTTGCGGTCAGCCAGCACACGAGTCATCACCTTGTTCATTGCCCCCGTTCTGTGTGAATTGTAAGGAGAATCACCCTTCCAATTCAAACGCTTGTGCGAAGTATTTAATGGAGAAAGAGTTCCAAAGGATCCGAGTCACTGATAAGATCTCTTTTCCCCAAGGCTAGACGTCGCTATCTGATAAAACATCCCGTCAGCGTGCATAAAACTTTTGCGTCAGTGAAGGACCTCTTCAAAACGACCTACAGCGTCCTTTGGGTGTCAGGAGGATTTCGAAGAAGTGCACAAACCAGCGAAGTGCGACTCTGGAAACCAGACATGTTTTGATGATCCTTCCGGCTTCGAAGAAGAACTTCTGGGGTGTAGAATAATTATACCCACCAAATACAAAATTAATAAACCAAAATTACATCCACGTCTGTTTCAATATCTACGGACACTACATTCCAGCAATCGAAGTCTGCCGATCCACGATCCCCCCGACGTCCATCTCGGCAGAGAACTTCTAATACCAAGAAGTCCCATAAACCTGACTTTTTAAAGNGTTGGCTCACCTTCCTTTAGTCGTCGACGCTCAAGGAGCAAAAACAGTGGACTTGTAATGTCCGCGGGTGATCACTCTAGCAGTGATCACGGCGACTCTCCCAGGGAGGGGACCACAGCTAGAGCTGACTTTTAAGTCGTCAACAAAAAGAAATCTAAACATCGCGGAAAGAGCAGATAAACTCCAAACCACGCTTCTTTCCTTGAATCTGAATGGCATTCATGTCCGTTCAGATGACCCTAAACTCTTATTGTCTCGTCGTTCTCCTCTAATAGTATGCCTTCAGGAAACACACCTCTCACCAAAGCACTCTTTTCTCTCTCGTGGTTACACCTGTTATAGGGCGGACTTAGAAGATGGCCTACGGGCACACGGTGGCGTCGCTGTTCTCTTAAGTGCTTCAGTCTATGCCAAAGAAGTCTCTGTATCAAGCGTCTTTCAGACCGTATGTATGAGGGTGAGCCTACCATCCCTTACATTTACGGTTTGTAGTATTTATATCCCCCCCTGGGCAGTCATTCGCGAAAAAATATCTTGCCGGTCTGATGGACCAGTTGCCTTCCCCATTTCTTATCGTCGGGGATTTCAAAACCCATAATTCGATGTGGGGTTCTTCACACAACTGCAAAAAGGGTGATATTGAAAAACTGTTAGATAGCCGAGATATAGTACTCCTTAACACGGGCCAAGCCACCCACTTCTGTACAGCTTCCCGATCTTTCTCGGCGCTGGATTTAGCCATCTGCAGTTCCTCACTTTCCGCAGTCTTAGACTGAACAGTTCTTGACGATCTGTATGGGAGTGACCACTACA
The DNA here is from genome assembly GCA_002313205.1 of Laupala kohalensis. Lineage (NCBI taxonomy): Eukaryota > Metazoa > Arthropoda > Insecta > Orthoptera > Trigonidiidae > Laupala > Laupala kohalensis. The sequence goes on along the minus strand of NNCF01128202.1, from coordinate 350,415 downwards.
CGATTCTTATACATTTCAACATCTTTTGTCCCTCGGTTTCACGCCCCTCTCAGTGGATATTGAAAAAAGCAGACTGGAATGAATTTAAACGCAACATCAATCTTTGCGATGAACCTTTAGCCGATATGGATGCTATGGCATCCCATTTCACCATCGCGATTTTAAAAGCCGCCGATGTTGCCACCCCTAAATCATCATGTCATCCAAGGCATTGCCTTGTTCCATGAGGGAATTCGGATTGCGCGAAGGCTGTCAGCGCTAGAAAGAAAGCTTTAGCGCGGCTTAACAAGTATCCCACTGTTGAAACTCTCATTGAGTTTAAAAGGTGCAGAGCCAGAGCGAAACGAACTCTTCAAAGAAAGTAAGTCGTCCTCCTTGAAGGCTGTTTACATTTCATCTCTTACAAGCCGTACTCCATCAACAGCCGTATGGCAGAAAGTTCGCAAGATTCAAGGGACATAGTCCTCTTTTTCCATCCCTGGTCTCAATGTAAATGGACATCTCGAAACTTCACCCGAAGTCATCGCTGAGGAACTTGCATCGCACTACGAAAGAGTCTCTAACTCCTCAGGTTTTTCTCCAACGTTTCTTCATCAGAAAGCTCGCGCGGAAAAGTTGCCTGGATTTCGCCAGTTGCAGAGACGAGGAATACAACATTTTTTTCTCTATGACAGAGCTGACCTCTGCCCTTGCGACTTCGAAAGATACAGCCCCCGGTCCTGATCAAATATATAACGCGATGATAAAACATCGTCCAGAGATAAGCATAACATTCCTTCTGATGTTATTTAACTGTATTTGGAATGAACATACCGTCCCTTCTCAATGGCGTGAGACCATAATTTTTCCACTTCTGAGGAAGGGAAAAGATCGTTCTAATCCGTCGCACTTTAGACCGATTTCTCTGACTAGCTGCGTTTGCAAATTGTTAGAAAGAATGATCAATCGACGCCTTAATTAATAATAAATTTATTGTCAAAAAACAGTACAAACTGCGTATGACCACGTGGAGGACTATAAACTAATTTACTCTCTGGAATCGCAAAACCTTCTGACCAATATCCAATGTGCTTTCAGAAATCAGGGGTCAGCGCTAGACCACCTTGTTGCGTTGTCATCTTCCATCTCATCAGCGTTTGTATCAAGGGGACACCTTATGGCATCTTTTTTGACCTGGAAAAAGCTTATGACACAACCTGGAGGTACGGAATCCTACGCACATTGCACTCGTGGGGATTCCGAGGCTGTCTCCCTCTGTTCCTGGAGAGCTTCCTATCTTAACGCTCTTTCCGCGTTCGCCTCGGTACTTACTTATCATCGACTCATCCTTTGGGAAACGGTGTCCCACAGGGCTCAATCTTAAGCGTCACTCTCTTTGCCATAGTGTCGTGAGTCCTCACTCGTAGCTCGCTTAGGTTGGCCGATCCCAGCTACGAGGTTGAACGCGACGTAAGGGGGGAGGGGAAAAGGGGGGTTGAGGAGGATGAAGGGGTCAACTCGAGAGAAACTCGGAATGTGTATAAATGATTTAATACTCACACAGAGTCGCAGCGGGCCCGAGTGCCAAAGAGAGATCGCTTGGTCCATGGTGGCCCTCGGCGGTAGTTCTACGGTCAGCCGCAGGTCCGTGCAGTCGCTAGCCTCAGACGAGGGTGGTGTCGGGGCGACAGGTGTCGGTCCCAAGGAAGTAGGGGCGGGGGCGTTTCTGTGGCGTAGCCTAGGCAACCTTCACAACAGAACAGCCCTTCCGCTCTAGTTCCTTCCACCCACGTCGTCACTCGCTCTACTCCCTCTGTCCTGTCTTCAGTTCTACGCATTGCCATTTTATAAATAAATAAATAAATTTATTGTCAAAAAACAGTACAGACTGCGTATGACCACGTGGAGGACAATAAACTAATTTACTCTCCGGAAGCAAGCAAGGGACCATCCCATCAATTCCGATCAAGGGCCCTAAGGCAGNATAATACATATATAATGTCAATATGTTTGTAATTTAACGCAAATATGTTTGTAAATTTACATGTACAAGTTATTATCGAACTATAGATTATTCTGAGTATAGTGTTTAAAAATCATAAGAGTTGAAAAAACACTAAATTCACGATTTATTGTTACAATAAACACGCCCCTATGATTCGTGACCGTGACGTCACGACCCAGTGACCTAGTATCTCTCTCTTTGGACGCCTGACCCCAATGTAATATGCTGGATGTGCATACCTCTTTGGGTGGCGTCACGACAATAGCCATCAATAGCATAGCGTCAGTAATTCGAGATCCGGTACATGCGTCTCACTTCGTTGACGACTTCGCCATCTATTGTTCGTCTAGCAGCATCTCTGTCATCGAGAGGCAACTGTAATTGGCTTTAAACCGTTTACACGAGAGGAGCATGTCTACCAGCTTTAGTTTTTCTGTATCCAAGTCATGCTGTATGCATTTCTGTCAGATATACCATCTTCATAATTATCAAGATCTTTTTCTTGGGGGCCAACGCCTTCCTTTCGTTGACTCCGCAAAATTCCTGGGTCTCACATTCGACCGAACACTAACTTGGCGCAATCCACAGACTACTACAGATGGGAATCTCCCATACTTACAAAAAGAACAGTGTTTTGCGCGGCATCTGGCGGGACGGCTACAGGTTACTTTAGTAGCGCCAGTAACCGCTAGGTCTCCTTCCTCCCTCTCCTCCCTCTTCCAAAACCCCAACACATCGTACAATCCTACCCGTCGTAGCTTTCTGTTTCGAATTTATTTCATAATTCACACATCACTCTGAAATTATTTCAAGGAAAGGAATAGTGCTGAAAGAACACATGGGATTTGCAATTATAACTTAATACATTTATTATAAGTATTTTTGTGAAATACACTAATATTAAATTGTAGCACATGAAATAAACCTGTTTAAGCACATAAAAATCCCATGGAATGTATTAGTTTCATAATAAATGTATACATCATATTAAATAAATACTTAAAACTATTTATTTAGTGGCCGGATCATACATTCCCAGCCATGTTGAAAACAATACTTATAACAAAGTCATCAGGCAACTTAAGATTTGTTTAAAGGTAATTGTGTGTTACACAAATCACATGAACTATTGTATTACCAACTACTTCTTATTCCACAGAAACATTTAAGTTCATTCTTTAACATAAGTTGTGAGGATAAGCCTTGCCACTAAGAGTCAATTCTAATATCATTTTTTAATAAAAAAATTTAGAGCTTTGTACATTAATCTAACCTGCTGTGTGGAGTGAGATATTTTTGGTGTTACAAGAAATACTTCAAATGAATACATGAAATTCTTTTATTACAAGACCTGTGATAGAGGTAAAAAAAAATTCCCCTTTTAATTCGTACTCTCACTCTGAAATAAATCAAATGACAAGTGAATTACACACTACTAATGAAATGAAATGCTCCTTTCAGTACAGTACAACATTTTTACAAATGTCCCACTGATCACAGAACAAAATAGCAATATTTAAAATTGAATGAATGGTCCTGATCACAACACAACAGCCCTGGCCATTCACAGAATTAGAAAGGATTTTGTCAACGTAACTGTACAGTATTTATGAAAATGCTATGATAAGTGATTTTGACAGCGCAGGCAAAATTGGTCCGTACTGTATCACAGATCCAAGTAAAATGAATAAAAGTTGAGTTCACTTAGAAAGTAATTCCTCAAACCCTCAGTTATGATAATTCTCCACAATACTTTCAAATACATTTATAGTGGATGATTTGAGCACTCTGATGTATGTTCATCTAGTAATTGGAATCTTGGAGATATATAATGCCTAACCTTTTATTTACTTCATATTATGTCCCTGGGCCTAGTGTTAAGGTATGTATAAAAAAATGGAGAAAGAAGAATGAATTTTCTATGATACTAAAAGTAGGTGACTTCCATGGGTTTTACTCCTTTCAAGTTTCTTGAGATTTGTAAACATATTTTTACAGAACGTATAACAATGTAATTACTATTACTATAATGAAACGATAAATTTTATTCATGGTAATGAATAAAAACAAAAAGAAGAATGATGAAGAGAGACTTTTAAAGAGTGACATTTCAACAAATATGCATATATTTTTCATTGGTTCATGTACCAATATGTTCTTATTTTTTTATTTCAAAATAGGAGTAAACATTTATCTATCATTTTGCTTCTCCTCTAATTTTCATTCACACTTTAATCAAGTGACCAATCAACTGGTCAAACGTTGTTTCAGTTTTTAAGAAAGTGGAATTGGATCCATCAGACAAAACACGAGAAAATAGGACTCATCTTCCAATAGTCAATATATCAGAAATTGCTGTTTTCTAGTTACATTGAATACAATATACAGCTAGTAATTGTTTGTTTCTTTCATTTCTTTACAATATTCATACTATTTAAAGTTTTTACTCTTTCTTTTACAATGTGATCACCACTCTTATTATTACAATGTGATCAGTGTGTCCTCTTATCTTCCTAAAGAAATCTGACTTCAATTTCATCATTTTTTTCTTGAAGTAGGATAGCACCTATACCGAAATATCTTAATATACAGGTTGGTAAATCAATATATAAATATCTAAAGATAAGTGATGGTAGTATAGGATTTAAAAAAATAATATAAAAAGTAAAAAAAAGTAAAAGTGAATGAATCACTACTAGAAGGGAAGGAGCATCATCATCATAATAGTAATAAAAATAGTTTAGATACAAAAGTATAAAAATAAATTTAGTTTGAAACAAACAAGGGATCATCCTATCAAATACAACTAAAAATAATGAACAATTATAAAAACCTAAAAATTAAATCAGGAATAAAATCTGTCCCATTTCATGTCTCTGTTAACAATTTTGCACCACCAAGGTACTGATACTCTACAAATAATTTCACTAATTTGATCAATAACTTTATTAACATGTCCAGAATGTTCATTCATACCAATACATTCATTCTTACTTTCATTCCTTACATGCAACCACTCAAAATCAACCTTTAAAAAAATGGATGTTTTGATTGTTTGCAAAATATTGAGCATACTTCTATCTGCTTTGAGCATAGCTTCAGCAATGTTTGCTCCCTGAGCCACAGCCTGCACCACATACTCACTAGGATAGATGAGTCTTTGGACATCAGAAGAGTGTTCCCTGAATGAAATGCCACAATGCAGATAGAGGTGCGGTTCCTTTGCCAGAAGGAGGCTTTTACAAACATCACACATAACATTTCTCAAAACTCTTCTGACAACAAATCCAATAACATATGCAACACTAACCTTACCGAAGTCAATGCCCACTGTATAACTGTTCTCAGTTGGTACAGGGACTGACAGAGGTAGTGGTTCATTGCTGGATGAATTATCAGTCATATAGCCACTGTTTTGTGAATCATTTTCACAAATGAATCTTTTAAGTCTGCACAGAAGACCTGCATTGTCAGATTCACAATTTGAACCATTTGAAATGTCACAATTCGATAATCCATTGACAATGCATATTTTAAATGCAGATATAAATTGATTCATTGTGGGATGATCATTACAACCACAATGAGATTGAATGAGTCCAAACAGATTTTCCAAAGCATCCTGGTTTATGTAGTGTGGACTCAAATGGTCAATACCGTGCAAACTTGTTATCTTTAGAAAATGCTCCATCCCATTCATGGTAGTGATCCATCCACTTTGAAATGGGAGTTAGACTACTTTTCTGTTTCTACTTAATTTGGGAAAAAATTTCCAACGGCCAATTTCAGTCTTTGCCTCCTTCCATAGACTGGAGAAACAGTAACAAACATCTCCTTTTTATGAAATAAGAAAAAAATGGACAATAATTATACTTTCAACACATATGCTGAAAGAAAAAAATAATAACATACATACTAATAAACTAGTTACATATGTGAACTCACCATCAATATTGCAAATTATTTGAGATCGATTCAATGAATCGAATAATTTGTTGCAAAATCCAACAAAATACACCGTTCCTGATGCCATTGGAAGAGAAGCTGCAGGTAAAAAAATATTAAGAAACTTTTATACTTTAAAAATAACATACAGAAATCAATAACCATGAAATATTGTAACATATTCACTCACCAAGTGCCATATGAAGTTCTAATATTGCTGCAACTGAAGCACTGAGCACTTGGGCAGCATATTTAACCTTCATTGTTTGTTTCCCTTTTGGGTTTAGATGTTCAGTGGTTAATTTTGGTAAACTCCGATAAAATAGAGTTTAATCCAAATCAAACACCTGAACAATGTGATCCCATTTTGCCAGTCCTCTGTCTCTGTTCTCACCTATATAAATGCTACACTCCACATTATAGTTGAGAAGTGCATTTCTGGTACATTTCAAGAGGTGAGGAACATCAAACAGAGTCACTACCTTCCTGCCCTCCAACGTAAAAAAGGGACGGTCTGGAGAAGAGCCTAAATGATGAAGTGCTGCCCTATTATTGGATCCCATATCACACACTGTAGCCAGAACTCTACAGTCTGCTTCCCAACAATGCAGGTGCACTTTTATCAAGACCAACACAAGAACAAATTATGCCATTCCATGACACGTGAAATACAATGCTACGGGCTGCTTCCATTGCTTGACCAAACCCCGCAGCATGAACACTAAGGCAAACTTTGCATTGCGCTCAGTTCTCCCTAGATGTACACGATCCGCCAAACCATCAACGACATCCAACACCGGATTGCACCACAGGTTTTCTTTGATCGATACTTCATCAAACATAAGAAAACACTGACAGTCCTTCTCTGGCATTGCCTTCATTGATAGCGCACGAGCGGAAAATATTCCATCATTGATCCCTGAATGAAGAGTAGCTCCATGGAGCAATTTACGCAAGGTTCTTTTAGTTGGAAGATAAAGTAATTTACATAACACACGATATAATTTAGTACTTCTCTTGTAGAGAGCCAGACAGGAAAGTTTATCATCGAAGGACCATCGTCCTCCCTTGGGATTCTTCTCAGTATAGAGTATCACAGACCTAAGCAAAAAGCCAGCAGTACTTGTCATCAATTTCTCATACAACTGAGGTAAAGAACTTTGAAGATGTTGCTTTAGCAATGGCTTATTTCTGTCACACTTCTTCTTTAACTTCCTCAAAATATTATCTTTCCGCTTCCCACATTGATACAAGTACCTCAACAATTCTCAACAAGTACATGACGCATGATGATAAATAATAATCTAGGTCTACTTAAGGTGTTTAATTATAGATTAATAATAATAAATATATTGCCAAAAAACAGTACAAACTGCGTATGACAACGTGGAGAGCAATAAACTAATTTACACTCCGGAAGCAAGCAAGGGACCATCCCATCAATTCCGATCAAGGGCCCTAAGGCAGAGGCGAATTCAAAAATTTCAGCAAAAGTTCCCAGATAAGATAAAAAGTTAGCTGCGAGTTATAATACTAATAGAATGTCAATATGTTTGTAATTTTAGGCAAAAAATTTACATGTACAAGTTATTATCGAACTATAGATTATTCTGAGTATAGTGTTTAAAAATTAAAAGAGTTGAAATAACACTAAATTCACGATTTATTGTTACAATAAACACGCCCCTAGACAAAGCCTAGAGAACCTGTATAAGAAATCCGCCTCTACCCGAAGGAAAAACGGAGAAAAACCCGGGCCAGGATGGGGCTACAGAATTAATGTACACAACCGTGCCAAAGTTGAGTACACATAAAACTAAATTAATATGAGCCATACGGCAACACAATCATGCAAGAAAATAGTTTTTGAAATTGTTATAAGTTATTTAAAAAGTGCTACAGCAATGGCGTGATAAAGTACAAGACGAATTTAACTTTTATTAAAATCAATAAATTCTTTTACAGTGTAGAAGCACTGGTGCAGGAGGTAGTTTTTAACCGCGGATTTGAAGATATTCAATTTCATAATGTCTTTTATATTCTTGGGCAGGGAATTATATAGAACGATTCCCGAATGATATGGTCCTTTTTGGCAAAGAGTGGTTGACACTCTAGGGCGATGAATATTACTACTATTGCGTGTATAGTGTTCGTGAACGAGACTGTTTCGTATAAAGAAAGGGTGGCACTTCAGTAATTCGGTCTTAACAAACACGACTGTTTCATAAATATAAATGCAGGGAAGTGTTAAGATATTTAATTCCTTGAATAAAGGTTTACAAGAGTTTCGGGGGTGAGATTTACAAATTATCCGAACTATCCTCTTCTGAATTCTGAAAGTTTGAATACTCTGACCGGAATTACCCCAGAAGGTAATGCCGTAACGTAAATGGGAGTAAACGTTTGCAAAATATACGCAACGGGAAATACGTGGACTAACTGCGTTAACTAAGATTCGGAATGCGTAACACAATTTGCTTAATTGGGAATTAAGATTGTCAATGTGACAATTCCATTTGAGGTTGTCTTGAATATGGAGACCTAAGAATTTTGTATTTGTAACAGTTTTTAATTGTGTTCCGTTTAAAGAAAGAGAAACCTGGGGTAAAGATTTTGTGATACTATTGTGAAATGACATAGACACTGTTTTGTCAGTGTTTACAATGAGACGATTTGCATGGAACCAAGTCGAAAGGTTAGACAAAACTTTTTGAGCATTGGCGTGTTTACATAGTAAATTAGTGTCATCAGCAAAAAGAACCATTTTGCAATCTGATGTGGATGATGACATGTCGTTCACATACAATAAAAAGAGTATAGGGCCGAGAATTGATCCTTGGGGTACTCCGCAAGTAAGTGGCTTTGTTTCTGAAAGACAACGCTCAAGTATTTTATTTTTAGTATAGGATATTTCTACTTGTTGATATCTATCTTTTAAATAAGAAGTTAGCCATTGATGTGGAAGTCCACGAATGCCTAAAGAATGCAATTTGGTAAGGAGAATTCCGTGATCGATGACATCGAATGCTTTGGATAAGTCAAGAAAAACACCCTGAGGATTTTCTCCACTGTCTAGAGATGTGGTAACATCGTTTAAGAAGGAAAATATGGCGCTTGTAGTGGAAAAGGATTTCCTAAAACCGTGTTGATCGTCAGAGAGAATGTTATATTTTGATAAAAAATCTAGAAGACGCTTATAGAACAATTTTTCTAGGATTTTTGAGAAAGTGGGTAGTAGAGATATTGGTCGGTAATTTCCAATATTAAGTTTGTTTCCTTTCTTGTGTAAAGGTTTCACTTTAGCTCTCTTAAATATATTGGGAAACACCCCTTCCGATAAAGAACTATTAAAAATATTTACGAGTGGATTTAATATAGCGTGGGACGAAGATTTAACAATAAACTCAGGTATATCATCTATGCCTCGTGAAAATTTGTTTTTTAAGGAGCTGATGATTCCCATGACTTCACTGGCGTTAGTTTCGGAAGTGAACATAGAATTGGGTATGTGGGTGGTAATAATTGGAGGACATTGATTTGGATATATTGAGTTCGTTATTTTACCAACTTCTGAGAAGTGAGAATTAAACAAACTTGCGATGTCCTGAGGATTTGACACGATCTTGCCATCGTTTAGTAAAGAAACATTTTCTTCGCGATTTTCAGAAGTTGACGTGTAATTGTTAACAATATTCCACATGGCTTTCATCCGGTTGTTCGATTTTAGTATATGCCTGTCGTTTTCCATAACTTTAGCTGCATAGACTACTTTTCGGAGAATAGTCTTATATTTACGAAAATAATTATGGAATTCGGGTGGCTGGTTATAGCGTTTTGAAAGATAATATAAACGGCGTTTGTTTTTTGAAGAAATTCTTATCCCTAGGGTGATCCATCTATTGTATTTTTTTGTGTTAATTAACTTGCGTTTTATGGGAAAACTAGAGTTGTAATGTTTTAGGAATGTTGAGATAAATACATTGAATTTGTCGTCGGTGTTTTGGCAATTGTAAACATCTTTCCATGTTTCTTCACGCAAATAATTTACGAATATGGATTTATTTATGTCATTAAACTCTCTTGTAAATTTGTAAAGGATTTTAAGCGGTTTTAGTGTATTATTAATAGTCAATACTTGAGCAAGGTGATCACTGTATCCGGCGATAAACACTTCAGAGAGATACGAGATTCCATTGTTGACTATAATTTGATCTAGCAATGTTTGAGATGAGCCGGAGAGGCGAGTGGGGTCATTTATCGTAGTAATAAGGTTGAAGGAGTCGATAAGATTCTTGAATCGATTAACTGGTGAATGTGCAGAGTCGGATGTACTCAAGAAATCGATATTGAAATCACCACATATAACGATAGATTTAGTAGATTTATGTGCGATATGTTCTAAAACATTTTCGAAGTTCCGAAAAAATATGTCAAGATCTGATTGAGGAGGTCTATAAATACACAAAACAACAATACCGGTGTCGGTCAGTTCAACTGCAGAAATTTCGAACACACTATCTACGCAGAAGTTCTCGTAGCCTGTCAGTGGAGAAGATAAAATATCATTACGAACGTAGATACACGTACCTCCGTGGGGATTTTTGCCTTTAAAATTTTGCCGACAGTAAGAACTTGCTAAATAATAATTAGAAATAGCAGTATCGTTGATGTTGTTAGTTGAAAGCCAATGCTCTGTGAGGCATAGCAAATCGAATCGATTTTCGTGTACCAGAATTTCAATGTCTGTCAATTTGTTTGAAAGGGATTGGACATTATGATGAAATATAATTATTTTATTTTCGCAAAGAGTTTGTGACTCACGAGAAATGGAATCGACGTTAGATTGTGGAGAGGAATTTGAAATTGGTACAGCTTCTAGTTCCGGATCAAGCCCGCACACTGCACCTGAACGCGATTGTCACCTTCGAGTACCACATCGTACTCCTGAACGTAAGTTGTAACGGTGTATGGGGGCGGCAGGAGGAATAGATGAGGACGTGCAAGATGAGGAAGCAGTAGGTGAAAGAACGGGGAAAGGAGAAGAAATGAGTGTCGAGATAGGAAGAGGAGATGGTGATGAGGTAGGAGGAGGAGGAGATGAGGTAGGTGCAGGAGGAGGTGTAGGAGTGGGTAATGGGGCAGGTGGATGATGTGAGGTCAGATGTGAAGCTAGGAGAGAACCGAAGTGCTGTCTCCCAGACGGTCTCAGGTGTAAACCGTGCTGGGTAAAGTCGTTGGCAGTCAGGTGTGGTTGCAAATCAAAAAATATGATTTTTGTGTCTGCCAGGTGATGTTTTAGGGAGATGTTTGCCAGGTTAATTTCGTGGTTTATTTGTGGAACGTTGAAGCGCGGAGGTATGCTAGAGAGCTCTATATTCGTGTGCAGGGAGGCCATTTTTAGTTTTTGTAGACGTTCAGACGCGTTGAAATGACCTCCCAAGTTAATATCGTTCTGCCTTCCTATGATGATTACTGTGTCCCGCTCAGTGAGTTTTTTAGTGTAAGTGTCCAGTTCTCGAATAACTTCAGCCAAACGACCGTTTGGCTTAAAGAAACCGGAGACTGAGAACTGGCTAGGAAGCAGTCCACGAAATACGGAAGACATCTGACGACCGTGCGAATCAGCTAGTATGAGCACGTTTGATTTATGCGTGGAAGTGTTGGTTTCATCTCTGGATAGCACTACTTTACGTGGTTTTGGGCGGCTGTGCTTACCAGTGCGTGGTGACTGAACAGGTTTGGGTACTGGACGGGAGGAGATGAAACGAGTAGATTAGGGAGAGAACAGGGACATGTCATCTCACACTAAACCTATTCTGAGTGAAGAGTTGGGGTGGTGAATGTGTCGTTGGTCTAACCTGGTGGTAGCAGTTGGAAGAACGGCGAGAATTCCTAACTGTAGTCCAACCGCCGATCATTTTCTTATTGACCTCTTCCAGCGCACTGATTCGTGTGTCAATATAATGTACCAAGTCATTGTACGCCTTCTGAAGATCAGTTTTGAATGAGTTGAGAAATGCGATAGTGTCCATTGTTGTGAGATAGTTAGCAACTTAACGACAAAAGCAAATCAGAATACACGAAAACTTACAACTAACACAGAATGATGTTAGTATAATAATATATTTATTACTACGGAAGTTACAAATGAGATAATAAATAAATTAAATATACAAACAAACCGACGACAAAAATGATTGAAATAATTATTTAGGGCGACCAGTGGAGATTAATTAATTCGACAAAAACTACCGTATATTGTGTTAAAATGTAAATAAATACGAAAGAATCAAGAAAAACGAATTATAAAATGATGTAATAATTCTATGCAATTATGACGACGAAAACTTGGGTGCAACAATGGGGCAGGGTTTAAATAAGTAAATAAACAAACCGACTACTAAACTGACAGAAATAATTTAGGATGACAACTGCAGATAAATTAACTCGACAATAACTAAGGTAATATTATGTTAGATTGTAATGAATATCTACAAAAAGATCACGAAAATAAATGGTAAAATATTGGAATAATTCTATTTACGACGACAAAACTTGAGCAGTGAAACAATAGAGTACGTTATTTGTAAGTTAATAATGATGTAATAGTATACGCACCAGAAAATCTAAATACAGCAAAATAATTAATTTTAATGCACCAAGAAGTTAAATTTATGATTCCGTTTGTACTTACGTAAACTTTATCACACCTTTGAATGAAGCATTTGAATGAAAACAATATGAAATTTATTTGGTCCGTTGGGTTTGAAAACCTTAGGAAATGTTTTTAGCGTTTTTTCACTTAACTCTCACAGAACAAAGAATTTTACACTACAATGAAAGTTACAATCTGAATCACAAAAAACTCGAAAAAATAAAATAAATAGAAAGAATAAACTGAAAAATAGATAGATTTTGAATCTATCATAACGATTATCATAAAACATTACAATTACTTGTATTTGAATAATTAAATGGAATACCTTTGAAGTCATCCGCAGTAAAATGTTTGGAGCAAATGCGGCTAGCCCTTGAGGGCACAACGTCATCGGCAAATCTGATCCACTCTTCAAGTCCGCAATTTACGGTTATCAGAAACAAAGTAGATTTCACGCATCTTCACCATTTTTTACAAAAAAGTACTTAAAGAAAAATTCAGGATGCATTACCAAACAAGAAACCACATTTTCGTAACTCCACAAGGAGAATAAATACTTATCAATAATTTTCTAATAATTCTGTAGTAAGTAAGGTTTACCGTCTTTCATTCTTGAAAAAACAGAAGAAATATTCCCCACAGCCACATGAACTAAAGCATTGTTTAACACAACATACATGATTCCTCGACATTTTCTCGTTGCCGCCAGTGTCACGGTATACGCGCATACGCCCACATTCGCCAATACACCTTTGTTTCATTGTATTGTTAGTCCGTGCTTGTCGAATCCCTAGGGAATCCCGAACCCGCTCGAGTTGTGTTAGATCCGCAACCGTTCGTGTAGAGCGCGCAGTCGTCGTCATGGGCAGAGCCATCTACAGGGAGGGCTACAGGTTACTTCAAAACAAACTTCCAAGTCCTCCTATAATGATTCCCCCCCCCCGCACTGGCGCAATCACATCCGAAAATTGCAATCCCGTTGTAATTCTTCCCTAAACCTCCTTCGCTGCCTAAACGCATCATCATGGGTCGCAGACCAAACTTGCCTTCTTCGTCTGTATAGAAGTCTCGTTCGGTCTGTATTAGAATATGGCAGTATTGTATATGCCTGCGCATCACCGTCGACACTCAGGGTCCTTAACAGCATCCATCATGCAGGAGTCCGCATTGCAACTGGTGCTTTTCGCACTAGTCGAATAGAATGCTTACTAGTGGACGCTGGCGAACCATCTCGTAACAAGACACGTGATATTCTACTTAGATCTTACGGAGTGAAACTGATGGGGGTTTAAAATCGCCCTATTCGGCAACACCTACATTCTCCGAAATTTATTTCATCCTACGCTGCAAGACCTTCGTTACCCCGCTCAGCTGGTGTCCGTTTTAAACAACTACTAGAGGAAAACGTCATTACACTACCTACTCCAGTGAAATATCAACACTCTCTTACACCACCTTGGTCCTTCATGCAACCAACCATCGACTTTCGGTTGGCTAAACTTTCAAAGCAAGACACTCCTGCTGCTGTGTACCAACAGCACTTCGGAAAACTAAAAAAACTATAGTTGGATCATATGTTTATATAACTGATGGCTCAGCAATGAATAACTCCGTTGGTGCTGCTCTCCACTGCCATAGTGCCACCCGTTCTTTTCGTCTCCATTCCATTTGCAGCGTGTACACTGCTGAAAAAGATGCAATCCTTGAGACGCTGAAGTTCATTCAGCTATCTTCAATACGGAGTGTGGTTCTCTGCAATGACAGTTTAAGTGCTCTGTGGTCAGTGTCTTCACTGTACACTTCTGACACCCTTACGCTGACAATACAAAATCTAATAAGCCATCTGGTCATTCAAAATTTTGAAATAGTCCTTTGTTGGGTTCCTGGGCACGTGGGTATTTTGGGTAATGAAGAAGCTGATGAGGCAGCAAAACTGGGAACACAGAGGGCTATCCTTGACCTTTCATTTGTTCCTACGTCAGATTCAAATGTTGCCATAAGATCGTCTCTTCTTGGGATATGGCAAGCCGAATGGCAAACTTGCACCTTCAAGCTGAGGAAGGTAAAAGACGCCGTTAAGACTTGGGTGTCAACATCCCGTGCGAACAGACGTGAAGAAGTAATCCTTACACGCCTTCGTATTGGCCACTGCTATCTTACCCACGGTCATCTCTTGCGCGGTGAACCTCCCCCATCTGTGATTCTTGCAACACAACACTTACCGTGGAACACTTTCTTCTAGAGTGACTCAACCTACCGAACAGTTTGAACGGTTTGCTGGGGCAAAATAAACCGATTTTTATACGTCTTTTTAGATTCCTTCAGGAATATAGCCTCTGGAACCGTATCTGATCTTTCTCAATGTCATTACTCAAATCCATACACAAAACGGGATTCCTCCTACACGTTCTCGGGAGGGTTTGGAATTAAATCTTTTTCCCTTTATTTTGAATTAACACTTTTCTATCTCTAAATTTACTCTATCTCTAAATTATTATTATTATTATCATTATATTTTGACACTGCAATAAAGGAGGGTTTTTAATGGGTAAGGTCGAGTCATTCAGCTAGTCTCACACGCGGGGAGAGTCATGTTGGCTCTCCTTAGTGCGTAACTGCATTTTCCCCAAATGTACAAAATTTTAGGGCTCTAATGACCTCGATGTTGGCGAGCCGTAAACCCCCCCGCCAAAAAAAACAATGGCGTGATGAAGTATAAGAGATATTAACATCACTTGCATCATTCGAAGTCATGTGGAAAACAATATTTGTTAGGAAATTGAAACTTTCATTAACTTCTTGTATTAAAATCTGTAAATTATTTCACATTATAGGAACAATAGCACGTTAAAAAGCTTTTAACCGCGGATTTAAGGAGATTCAATTTATATATATATTTTTTCGATTTTTGGAAAGAGAAATATCCAAATTGTTCCTGAATGATGTGGGCCTCTTTGCCAAAGAGTTGTTGACACGCCAGGACGATTATTACGAGTGTCGTTTTCGTGAACTAAACTATTTCTTCTAAAGCAGGGGTGGCATTTTAATAGTTCTGTCTTAACAAACACAACTACTTCATAAATGTATATCCAAGGGAGAGGGAGAATTTATTTTCTCTAAACAAAGGTTTACATGAATTTCGGGAGTGAGATTTACATATAATCCGAATTATTCTCTTTTGAATTCTAAAAGTTTAAATGATATATTTGTGAATAACTGCTTAACGGCGTCAAAGATCGTCCTTTTCTAAATCCATATTGTCGTCGATCAAACAATTCATTTTCCTCAATATACCATAATCCTGTATTTTGTAGTTAACCATTTGTTATATTTTTTTCCATATGTCGGCACAAGGATATTGGACGATATGATGTTGGGTTGGTAGGGTATTTTTACTGTCTTTTAGAAATAGAAGCAAATTAACTATTTTACACACTTTGGGGAATTTCCTGGTCTTGATACGTTTGCGGTAAATGCGTAGCAATATCTCTTCACAACAATCGTATGTCCCCTGCACGATTTCACGTGTAATTCCATCATAGCTAGAACTTTTCCGTATTTCTTCCATTATATTTCTTAATTCATCTCTTGTCATTGTATATTCCATCCCTTTATCATCCTTTTGTTCATCTTCCTCTTCATTCGAAGTCACTTGCTCCTCCTCAGATCCATACAAACCATTTAAAATGTGACAACCATTGTGCAACGCGCTGCACCATATTTCCTGTCTTGTTAATTTATTAACTATTCTATAAGGTAATTCCCAGCATGATTTTTCCATTGCACGCTTCAAAACGCTTTCCCAACTTTCCTGCTTTATTATTTATTTTCATTTCTCTTTTAAATTCAGTTTTTTCATGTTATACTGAAAAAGTATATACTGTTCGTCTAATCGTTTTTGCCTCATGTAACCTACACAACGCTGCAACTTATTCTTTTCTCCTTTTAGTTTTGTCAACTTATCAGTCCACAATACTTTGCCCTTTCTTCGATCATGTTTTTTCGACATCTTTCACGAATAGCGAGTCATCGAATAGCTGAAGTAAAAACACAACAAAGAAGTCAGCGTTTGGAAAATTCGCGACTGCCTGCAATCGAAACACGAGGCCAAGAAAGCGATGAACGAATGCAAAAACGCTTCGAAGAAAGGAGACGTCGTTACGCTAGGCGTGAGAGAGTTTTATTAGCAACCGTATTTTTTTGTGGGGCTTTAGGGTTCGTCAACGGCAAGGTCATTAGAACCCTTAGCAAACGTATTACCTACTTATAAATTAACTGCAGATTCTAATGTTACTCATAGTAGCTTAGTTTATTTCAACACAATTGTGTAATACTTGTTTTGTTAATAATAGAAATAATGAAGTTCATTAAATGAGTTCTGTGGTTTAGCGCAAACGTGCATGTTTCACAATCGGAAGGTCGTGGTGTGTGGAATTGTTTAAATTCATTTTTGTCGATGATATGATAAGTCTATTTATACATTCATCCTCTTTCTAACATTTTGACTATAAATAAATAGCTGCTAAATAAGTGAAATGCTAATAAAACTGCTAAGTTTGCTGCTTAAGGTTCTATCGATAGAAGAATTAACAATGAAAACTCTATGAAATTCGGAGCACTAATTCATTTTGATCTCCTGAATATTGCTACGAATTTTTAGAGTGATTCATGGGCTTTGAAGCGAGTAATCGCAAAACCAATTCTTCAGTTTTTCGATTCAATTGACATCGCTTCTTATGAAGATATGATAACCTTCCGAATATTTTCGATTGTAGCGAAACAATTAACAATGTAAACTGAGTAAAATTAACTTTAGTTAAGAAAATGTTGAATTAACAATAACTCTCGAAAACATAGACTGAGGTAGGTTATTAAATGAAATATTGATAAATGTGTGTCGAAAAATACAAAATTCCATGGCCTCAAACATCAGCTCTTACAATGTAATTACATTTGCTCTTGTCAGATGTGACATTGTCGCACGCACGTATACTCGCTCATGAGGTGCATTTGTTTGAACCCTTTCAGTCCCCATCTTTCCCTTTCAATAAAACTTTTCTCTAATTACTTTTCTCACGTAACACTTTGCCAATAATGTTAACACACATTAACAAGCCGAATCACGAATTCAGCGTTGTCAAACCTGAACGGATACTACGGGAATCAAGGACGTGGAACAGGGACCCTACACAATCAGTATTAATGTCATTTCCTTATCAGAATGACATTAGTAATGATCTTGTAAGGTGGAAAAAACTTGAATGATGCCCAGTAATGACGAGAATCCGAATTTTCTGATTTCGACTCATCATTACTGGCTCATGGTGGGGACACTGACAATAGTAGTGACCGTGTAGGGTGGGCAATCAGTATTCCATAATTACTCAGTTAATCGTATAACACGGAGTAGTCAACATAAGTGCGAAGAAATGACAGACTGTGCACTTCACAATTAGAATCAAGTGAGACGACTAGTGATATCGGTGATATTCTACGTGACTTTATTGTGATGTATGAAACTTTTCCAGAACTGTGGAACCCTACGAATTCTAATTACAAAAATTTTAAACGGAGAAACGTCGCGTATGACAAACTTTTAAACATTCTGAACCGATAAAAACCCGGGGCTACTCGTGCCGACGTTAAGAGAAAAATAAACACACTTCGGTAATTATAGAAAAGAGCTGAAAATAATAATCATATCCAAAAGATCGGGGAGCAGCACCTTTTTAAAGCTAGTGCTAATATTTCACTCAGTAGTTAACTTTCCCTCATATTTGTGATATTTCTCGTCATAAATGGTTTGACCATTCCCGGCAATTTATTGAAAGATACTTCACTCATTCGAATATCATTTTTGTAATCGTCTGCTTCAATCACACTAATCTCTTTCAGCAGGATAACATGAGAATATTTTTCTCGTTTTTGTAGTCAGAACTTCATCCAACGTCGGCGCTTTACATTTCGCTTTGTGCTTAATGCCAAAACTATTGCGATACACGCTTTTGTACGTTTATCCATTGGTAACTAGTTTGGAAACACAAAAATCAGGTCTGGTTCTCTGTGTGGCTGTCAGTATACTGGTGAAAAGTAATGAAATGAGAAACGATCGTGTAAGGTTGAAAAGTGATGATGAAAGATTTTTGAAAGTTATGTCATTACAGAAAATGACAGTATTACTGGTCGTGTTGGGTACTTAGAATATTAAAATATTGTTCTAGCGGATTTGACCACCGCATTTCCCGTTGAACCTTCTAAACTAACACCCCGCTGCATCATGGAAAGAACCATCCATGACCTATTTTTATTAAGAATCCGAAAACTCATATTCGCCACCAATAGCACACCAAACTGATTAAACCGGTGTTTTTCGAGACGTGTCACTTAAAATTTGTACTTTAATTGAAGAAAAATGTTTTTTAATAAATACAATAAAATGTTAAACACACGAAGAAAGTATAATCAGGCAGACCATGTTGACAGAAATAAATGAAAATATAATTTTCTCGGCAGGGAATCGAACCCGGTCCTCACACTTACATATTCGAGACGTTGAGACAATTGAAGACAAATGGTTATCTTCTATTTACTCTCTGTATGTGTTCTACTGGGTAAATATAGTGAGCCATTTCCGTAAAATTAGGAATCACTCCTTAATACACACAAAAAACAATCATATATGGGTATCGTAAACTGGGCAATCACCAAATTAGCAAAATGGTTACGTATGGAATGATCATGGTTGCAAACCATGGGTTGAATCCCAGAAAAATATTTTTTAAATTAATTTGGTCAAGATCATGACATGCGTGGTCAAACATCGGAACTATATTTTTAAAAATATGGATTGAAGATCATATGACCATTCTGTGGGTCAACCGAGCGAATCTCGGTCACCCAGATATTACTTTTGGTATGCGGATTTCCGGGAAAAGAAAACGAATGTTCACCAAATCGGTACCTAGTCCATTAGATTCCTGGGGTAAAAATCCCCTTATATACCAAATTATGTGAAAATTCTATATACATTCACATATATTCGCTCCACCGCGCAAAGTGGCTGACATTTGGTGGAGATGATCGGAAGTAGCACCTAAAGGGGGTTCTATGGCGCTGACTCGCTGTCTCAGTTCCCCGTTGCCGACCGTTCGCTATGGTTGTCAGCTACTGCGCTGTTCGGAGCGGTCTGGGTGCGGCATTAGCAGGCATTTGTAGCCTGCATGTTGCGCTCACTCGCTGCCGGCGTCTTGGGTTAAAAATGACCTCTCGGAAGTACCGTTCTGTTCCCAAGTGCAAGAGTATATGTTTTTTCTATCATTGTTGAATAACAATGATATAATGTTTGCAACTCAATAAACTAAAATAGGAGAAAGATTATTTCTTGAATGAGTTGAGTAAAATGGCACCTTTTCGTCCCTTATTTCCTTATTTTAGCATCTATTCGCTTCCTTTTTCATATGAAATTTGCACATAAAGATCCTAACCCTGGTAAACAGTCAAGAAATGCATCTGTGATAGAAATCTTTCCAAGACAAAGTAAGGAATTGACAAGCACTAGAGAAGATAGCTAAGTTATAGGAAGTATGTTAGAAGAAGAGTATGCTAAAACGTATCAAGGAAAGGAAGGTGTGAGAAAGGAGGGTGTAAAACAGTAGTATAGTTTTATATGCTTCAAAACTATTGACACTACCTCTATTATGACTGACTGGAATATTATTGTGAAAAATAAAAATGCATATCCTTAACAAGGACTAAACAGCAGATATCCTGCACATATCATGTAAAAAAACTCGCATAACCACACATACTAATTTTGTAAATAATTTTTCTACATTCGGTAGCATTAAAGGGTGAGAAATATGACATTGCTCGAACTATAACCTACAAATGCAATCTACAAGAGCAAAAGCAATATGGCCGACAGTTGAAACAGCTTGAATCAGTGTTTATGTGGGGATATAATGAACGGTTTTGTGACCATGACTACCGTACACAAATAATCATTGCTTATTTGATGCCAAGTGAACGAATCAGTGACGTCTATGAATACGGCAACCAACGATCAGTGATTGGCAAATGAGAGATTGAACGAAAGCTCAATCGATGGAGGCGACTATGAATATGAAACCGTTCATCAATTGGGGATATAATCAGAGATTCAAATAAACGAGTGATTATTTGCGACTATGGATACCGACCTGAGAGCAAGTGAGCGCCCTAAAGCATTACCACCTAGATATCTAGATGGTAATGCCTAAAGCCCTCTGTCTAGCGCGAAGTGCTGCTCTCAAGTAGTAACCCAGCGGCGCGAATACAATTGCTCGTTTAAAGGCGGCTCCACACATTCGCCCCGAGCAACTGCGCGCCGAATAGCTAGTGTGGATGGGTTGTTCGTTATTCGTCGCATCACGAATACCGGTGCTCGCTCTTTCCCGCAGCGTGTTGGTCTTTTGTGACACATCAAAGGAAACCGCACGTTGACGAATATTCGCGAGTGACCTGTTTGTGGTTCTGTCCATATATTCGTGCTTTTACGAATATCAAGGATAGCTAGTAAAACGATTTCAAGTTATTTCGAGTAAGTAATCGCTGAAAAAACTAATTATTCGTAATTTTTTTCCTTATCGTACAAAGTAATAAGTGTTGTTAGAAGTGATAAATACAGATATTTGAAGTAATAAAGTAGTGATGGAGTAACTTCATTTATTATCTCCAACTTGGTCATACGTAGTTTGCAACCGCTTTTTGACTATAAAGTTTATTTGATGAGAGATTTAAACCACAAACATTTTTATTCACTTTATTTTACTTTTTTATTAAGCGACCTAAAGTTTCACAGTATTGAACGTGTATTGACATGATTAGCATTCTCTATTTTTTAGTAGTATTAGCATATATTTCCTGTACACGAAATGTTCAGGAAATTAAAAATGTGAAAATAAAAAAATACTATGGTAATAAAAATATAACACTTAAATGTAATTAGTGATATTTGAATAAATAGAGAGATGTGGAGACACAAATTAAGATAGTTATATAATATTGAATCTTTCTGAGTGGATAAGAACTAGAATGATTATAAGGATCTTAAATTACAGATTACCAGAACTAAATCAATATGGAATAAAAATTAATTTCATTGATTGAATTAAGATTATATAAGACCCATTTACTTTACTTAACATTTCACAAGACACAACTACATACGCAGCGGAATGTGTGATTACTTCATATTCATTCTCCATAACCTCTAATCACCAACACGAATATCCGTCGTTCCCAGAGCGAGCACGTGCTCGGCAAATTGCTTATCTGGATCAGTGTGCTCGCCAATAGGCGAATACTCAGGAAATACCCCGGGCAAGTCGATAGTGTTCGGGATTCGCTGTGCGGTTGCTCGGGGTTCGCCGAATAACGAATATGTGGAGCCGCCTTAATAAGAGTATTGGATTTTGCAATCAAGTTGCATTCTGGAATGCTCCCCCCTCTCCCACGTCCACTCATGATTTTTTTTCATAAAGACGACCCTGTCTTGAACTCCATGATAGAATTCGCTTACTAACTTCGAGTTTGAAAGAAATAGTCAACAAGTTAAAATAAAATTAAAGAGCTGTTTTCATATTAGTTTTTGGATAGCCTATGGCATTACGTTCCTGTTGCCCTCGCCTGCTTCCCACTCAGTTCCCACTGCTGCACTGCTCACACACGCCAGCGGTTCTGCGTGGGAGAGATCATTCAAGACCATTCAAGACTGACTGAAGACATCTGAACTTGAGTGTCAGCTTGTGCGAGAGGAAAGGCCGTGTTTGACGAATGCTCGTTATTCTCATGCAAGACCTGTGTACCGGGTTGAATTGTTTCAAACTGGTTTCAGATATTATCCTATTTTAATTACATGCTCGCACAACCTGTGATAAACNCTCACACACGCCAGCGGTTCTGCGTGGGAGAGATCATTCAAGACCATTCAAGACTGACTGAAGACATCTGAACTTGAGTGTCAGCTTGTGCGAGAGGAAAGGCCGTGTTTGACGAATGCTCGTTATTCTCATGCAAGACCTGTGTACCGGGTTGAATTGTTTCAAACTGGTTTCGGATATTATCCTATTTTAATTACATGCTCGCACAACCTGTGATAAACAATATATTGGTTGGATGTACGTATTGTTTACGGCGTCAATTAAGGATGCATTTTCTGGACTTGCAATTATACTAACGTTATGTAAACTCTTTGTTCCATGATAACTTGTAAAGTAGCCATACTGAGTCGTAGTTGAAGCGAATCTGGTATCTTCGTCGGTGGATCGTTAGCGGCGTTTAGGATGAAATTAAAGAAGATGGTTGAATAAGGATTCAAAATGTAAGATGTAGATCCAATTAACATCTAATGTTATTTAATATTTTTGTGATGTTGATGTGTTCATATTATATGGGAAGTTATGAGAGCAAACCATCGAGTTGAATTCATGCTTCATTGTCTTTCCATTTCGATTCGTATCTTCGGAATGCAATATGTTTTCCATGATTTTCCATGGGCCTGATTTTCTCCGTTAGTGCCGATTACACCATTAATTACATTTTTAACTTCGTGGTGTCTTTATACGCGCCCCCTGGAAATGCGGCAGAATTGCGTTAAGATTCCCCTCCCCTCTGTATCGGCCATAGTGTACACTTGTATTGAAGCCCTCAGGAAAGGTAATTAAATTGATAAGTAATGTTGTATATTATTTCGTCAGTGATTCCTTGACCTTCAGAGAGAAGTTTAATAGGTTTTAGCTTCTTTTAGAAAGTTGAAGTTAATCGTTACTGAGGTTGAATATCGACCCAACAAACTTCGTGATATGCAAAGTTTAATTTTATGGATTCGAAAATAAAGTTATCGGTAATATTCCTGTTGGTTTGATGGTTTGTTTGACTGGTAAGTACTTTTCCAATTGAGATAAAACGAGTATTTTTCATTGTAGCCTATATTGAAGTATTTTTAAGTGCCTAACTTACCAATTTCCTCTAGAATCAAACTATTTTGTATGACTTTTATTCAACGTTGTTCGTGGGCGAATTTAGTATCTTGAAAACATGCTTCATGTTTTGAATAATAACCTACCTTTCGACAAGGTTAGTTGCGGTATAGCATGCTATCAAGTATTCATTTGTATTCAATACATGCTTCTTGTGTAAATGCTGATCATTCTATTGGACAATTTTGGTTGAAAAATATTTGATGAGTGGCACTAAACATTGGTGCTCTATGAGAACTATTTATTCTAAGGGCTGCCTAAACGTATTTCATTGATAATGAAGTTTAGTGTTGGCATTGAGAGCTGACTGACAATTCTGTATTTGTGACTGTTGCTTTATATATCCTTGAAATGACTGTATAAAATCAAATTACTCAGTGTGTCATCGAAGTTTATTCTTCGATGGTTTGAATCTGTATAATTGTATTACTTTGACTTGATTGGAGAAGAGTCAAACATTCTTACCTGTTTCATTGAGTTGCATGTTTAAATGCTCTTATTATTATTATTGATATGTTTTGTAAAATGGAATCCACAATTTTTCTGAATTACGAATGTTAATTAATGATGTTTTGTAACTTTCTTTCCAGGTTGAAAATACTCAACACATATTACCACTAGTTGGTTTTATACATTTTGTTTATAACACTTACATGACATATATCTCATTGTTATTTCTTGTTTACAATATGAAAACTTTGATGCAGTTGATGTGTGTTGTGTTTTCATTGTAGACAAATTGCTCTATGTGGTCATCTTTCGTGTACTGTGTATGGCATTTTTATGTACTTTTTTTGCAATATGAAAACGCTACAGTGTTGGTTGCTTGCTAGTTCGCTTGCGGCCAGCGAGTGACATACCCATTCAAAGGCTGTTGCTCTTACCAGCAGATAGCAGCATCATAAGACGACGGTCTAAAAGAGAGACGAAAAGAGAAAGCCTGCGTCGCAGAAGACTAGCAACACACAAGGTAGGTGATGATAGGAATTAGATTTCCGTGACAAACTTAGTGTTTGTCTCCAGAAACTCTGGAAAGTAGTGCTATTGAAGGGACTGTGTAATACATGAATGGGTTGTACAGATTTAAAATCTTATACTTTTGAGGAGAAATTTCTGTAGCTTTAATACTCCACTATTGTTATTAACCTTTCAAACAAGTTATTGCTCGATGGAGTTGTTAAAAAATTCTAAAGTTTAATGTTCTATATCATGTTATTTTTAACATTGTACTAATTATGATGGAAAATTAGTTCCAAGAAAAATGAACTTGCTTCTTATTGTTCTAGTGTAGCTTGAATTTTCTTTCTTTCTTTTTCATTGGGAGGCATGATCATGCTTTTACCTAGCCAAATTTTAAAGTTTTTCTTACTTTAATTCATGTTTAAGCATTTTTTACTGTTGCTTTGAGTGATATCTTTCGTGTTAGTGAATATAAAAACTTACATGTGTATTTGATGAATTTTTTAATGTTCCTTATTTAATTGTGGGCATTTGTAATGAAATCTTAATTTTCAGTAAATTATAAAATTGTCTTATGAAGAAAAATTGTTTTATGACTCAATCGGTTTATGGGTCCTTGGATGATTTGTTTTTGTGAATTGGAAGTTTTTGATGCGCATGTAG
The DNA here is from genome assembly GCA_002313205.1 of Laupala kohalensis. Classification (NCBI taxonomy): domain Eukaryota; kingdom Metazoa; phylum Arthropoda; class Insecta; order Orthoptera; family Trigonidiidae; genus Laupala; species Laupala kohalensis. The sequence continues at coordinate 325,187 of NNCF01128202.1, read as the reverse complement.
CTAGAGGGGGGGAAAGTTAATAGGTTTAAGAGTGGGGAAAATATTATTTTGCCAAATATAGGGAGTGAAAGTTTTCATTGTATATTTCTTTTGTTTTTGGTAGAGTTTGAAAGTTTCAAGATTTTGATCCATAGTTGTGCTTGGGAGATGGATCTCTATTTTTTGTATTCCATAGTTGGAGTAAAATTTACTGTAGCTTGATTTTCAAAATTACAGGAGAATTATGGAATAGTATGAAACCTCTTTACATTTCTATAATTCTTCGTGGGCAGATTTTCCTATCATTGGCCTAAATCATAGTTCGATGACCTTTAATATACCATGTCAATAAACAACTTGTTTTGTTAGACATGACTATTCAGTATTATCTCTGTGATATTTATCTTATCATTTTTTTAACCAAATTCTTCAATCCTCATTTTATTAACGTGAGAATTTGTTGGTTTTCTTTATAATTGTATGGATTATTTGAAATGCAGACGAGGGAATACTTTAAGTCTGACCTTGAACTCATCTTTCGTACCTTCTGTAATTGTTAAATGTTTTCTTCTCAGTGGCTATTGTGAAAGAAACAACGTGTATTTTGCATCCGGCTCTACAAAACACATTGTAGAGCATGGGTTTGATCAGATTGAAAGAAGTTTGTAGTTTGACTTTCCCATTCAGTCCTCTCCTGGAAAATAGAAATTAAAGGAATGGTGTCAATCCATCCCCCGTCTGTCTGAACAACTTAGTGCCCTCCCCCTCTAGTCCCTAATATCTGAACTTTTATTGAGTTAAGCCTGGAATATTTTACGTTCCTTTGTTTTTTATCATTCCCCCATTTTTATGATTGTTGAAGAATCTTATTAATATGGAGAAATTATGTCGGGGAGCTATATGTATTAATTTAAATCACTTACTAAAACATACTTAGCTTTCCATAATATATTTAAAAGATCATTCATTTTAACAAAAAATAAATTAATCTACTTTTAACTTTTTGCAAAGTCAGTAATGTGGTGAAATGACATGCAAACTCTTATCATATAAACATAAAATCTTTGAACTTTGTCTTTCCTGTTGATTACTGTTTAAATCTTCCATGATAGTGCTTATGTACTACAGTGATAGCCAATGGCTACTTGGGGCCATGTGCTGCTCAGAAGGTCTTCTTACATTGCCCTCTATATTATAGGGGTTAATATTTCAGAATGTATACAAGTCCCGAGTTTTTCAACGTTTTGTTGCATAGTTAAAATTTTGTCAAAGTTAAATCAGAACAACTTATGAGGTGACTATCAATCATGTGAATCAAAGAAAATTAATGGTATTGATTTAAATGTTGAGGTATTTTTATAGGAAATGAACTAGTCTTTGTTCAGGAAATAAACATATTAAAAGTTTTTTGAGTAAATTAAGCATTTGTAATATATCTCATCATGTACCCCAGTACCATAATTATGGGTTCAATGTAGCACTTGAAAAGTGCTCCGCCATAGATTTCACATTAAAACTGTCCCTTGTGGTCATTTTCCGTAAATAATTTTGGTTGCATTTTCATTTGGCAGGTCTGCAATCTTACTGAGTCTTTACGAATTAATTTGTTTTTTTGTATTTTTAAGGTAATATTATGTTATACAGTTGAAGCTTGCTTATTCAGATCTTTCTAAATTCAAAATTGTTTTCCAGTTCTCAAGGAAAACCTCCGTTATTTGGAGAGAAAAACAAAAAAAGCACATAATTGAAAATTTTAAGGGTCAGTTAGAAGTGGACCTCCACAATTCAAAGTATTTTTTCTTGAACCATAACAATTGGAAGAGCAACGGCCTTTTCATGCTCTGCTATCATGACAGTTGATGAAGTGGTTAATTCTTGGAACCATCTATTATAACAGGCTTTTATAAAAAAGAGTTAATACAGTAGTGTATGTATCATATAAACATAAAACATCCCATTTATTTGTTTCTCATATTTTTAAGAAATTTGGCTACTGAAATGTGTTCTATTCAAAATTAAGTTAGGAATTTTTGACCTCTTTTAATTCAAAGTCAGTTTGATATTACCTCTAATTTAAAACCTCTGTATATCAAAACATCTATAATTTGAATGAAAATTGATTTTGCTTCCAATTTTCAATTAGAGAGGTTGGTCAGTATTTTCAAATTACTTTTGTGAAAATGAAAGGGAGCATTTCAGAAGCCTCATGAGGGATTCTTACTTTGAACTTGGCCACAGGTTGCTAGTAAATCTTGTGATTCTCATTTGTGGTATGAAACCATTTATACACCCTCAGGAAAATTAATTTATCTTCAACAATTTAAAATTATGACTATATTTTCTGGAAGCGACCTTGAGACTTAACTACGATACTTTCTACCTCCTTTTATATAACACTGTTGAGAATTCATACAATTTTCCTCTGTCTGCTTTGTTTATATAATAATCTGTTGTGTCAACTCCATTTATCTCTATTTCATTTAGGGAACTGGTGTATTCTCGTAAGCTGGTGAATCTTATTTGCCTTAAAACTACACGGGAAGAAACATGCTATTCTGTCACATCTGAGCAAACTGTGATACTGTAAAGGTATCTACTCTTGTTTTTTTGCCACTACACTGTGGTGGTGTAAAATATTTCTTATATCAAGCAGTATTTTCTGTTTAAAAAGTTTAAAAATGATTGTAAAAAACTGATGAACGAAGTCTACATATCACAATAAATTATAAGATACTGAAAACACACCGTACTTTACTAAATAGCTCTTTGAAAATTGGGAAGGTTAATTTACAATCCTGAATAATTGTTCCAATTCTCCGGAATTGTTTCACTTTTTTTTTTTTTGAATTATGACAAATTTTAATTAAGGCTATTGAAACTTCTAACAAAAATTTTGGAACAAATAAAATTGAATGCAGGGATTATGAGAAATTGCCTGACAAAAAGAAGTATCTGCAGAAAGGAATATGATTGTTTTAGGAACAATTAAATTTAAAGAAACTGCATTTTGTATTACATTTTTGTGAATATAAACTGCTTTATGAGGTAAGAATTATGAAAACAGGTCCATCAACAAATTGCATTAAACTTAAGTGAAAAGATTTATTTTCAAAATTTTAAGCATGGATAATTATATTTTGAAATTTAAATGGAGAAAAATTGTTTTGAAAAGTTTGTTCAACTATCACCAAGTTGCTGGCAGAGTGTAAGGTTAGTCATACTTGACTGACATTGGGTGGAAAAGTATTTTTTAGTTAGGAACGATCTTTATTAAATACTGTAAGTTTTAAATGTTTTTTAATGAAATAGTGGCAACTTAGTTTTTGGTCTGCAAACTTTTTACTCCTCGAAATTGTGATGTTTAATCTGTCAGGTGTATTTAAAAAAAGCACATGTTCACAGATAATTTGCTCTTTATGACTTGAAGGTATAAATGATGTATGCAAAATGATATACCATCATCAGGGCTGGAGGAACCTGCTTCTTGGCAGCTAATGTTGTCAATATTTACTGCACCGAATGCTGCATTGCATTTCATCAAGATTACTTCTGTAACATTTCAAAATATTTTCTAGGCTTGTTGCAAGATTTCATGTGCTTCAATGCCTTTTCTTTACGAGTTCTTGTCTATAATTTCCCCTGGAAGTTCAGTCCCTTACCTTGCTAGCAATCTACACTCAATGAAAGCTCAGAGGTGTTACTTTGATTTCTTAACTTAACAAAGAAATAGGGTTTTATGAAATTGAATTGAAAATTCTGGGACCAACATTGTGTATTTTAAATTGTAGACTAATATAAAGTTTGTGGTACTTGTTTGTGCAGGGGGTAGATGACTTCAGGAGATTCTTGTTGAGTGTTTCTGTCATCAAAATGATGCTTTTTTAACTTCAGCTTGGAAAACTGAAAGAAATAGTCGGTAAACCAAATCAACCATATGGTGTGGATGATTGATTAATCACTCTTTTTTGTTCATTGATATTCTTTCAAGAAACTGAGAGTCAATAAATGATTATTGTGCTTTATGATCGTTATGTGAAGCCAGCTATTAACCTGATTGATACCTTTCTGTTGCAACCCTGTCAGTTCTTTTCAAGAACTGTTGAAACTCAATGAAATGGTTAGAATCTGTTAGTTTTAATTGAATGGGGGATCCTAACATAACCACTTAAAATCCTGTGTAGCACTCAAACACTTTGCTACCGTCTATTCAAATCCTTTCTGAATGCACTTTGAGTCGTTGAAAACATTTCTAGCACACCTTTTCCATCAGTATATTAAAATTTAATTGCCACATTTTGCTACATCAGGATAATTATGATTACAAAAGAAAATGAATTTAACTTAAAATGTCATTGCTTGCTTAGAAATAAGTCTCCAATAATTAAATTATCTGATAAATGGGAGGTAGTACAGATGGCACTATGTATTTATTGTGTTATCAGTCCTGAAATTTCTTGGAACATGCTGTATTAATCTCAGTTTTAGCTGATAGAAACTCTTCTTCATTATTTAACATACAATAAGTTGTAGATATTTCTAAACAACGATTTATTAATATTTTTACGTTTTTAATAAATTATCGAAGAAATTAGTTGTTCTTTTATTCAATTGATGGAGCTGCGAATATATTACTGATTTTGTCTTTGCCAAGACGTTAAATGTCATCCAGGAAAGACCTAGGAAAGGTGAATCCATTTGAGAATAACTTAAAGATAATTTCAATTCATTTTCGTTCTTAAAATAATTCACTATTTGTTACTTATTTGTAAATTATTTTCTTTGATGACATGGAGAATAATGAATTTTTTTTTCTGTTCTTTCAAATATTTATGAGAGACTTAACAGCATGAGTGGTAGTAGTGAGTGAATTAATTGTTTTGCAACTAATACACCAAGAATATTGTGANAATATTTATGAGAGACTTAACAGCATGAGTGGTAGTAGTGAGTGAATTAATTGTTTTGCAACTAATACACCAAGAATATTGTGAAATGTGTTAGTGTATTTACTTTCTGCACCATGATTCTCGTTTGAGACTCTTTTTTAAGCTTCTTTTGAAAATTTGGGTTGTCAACAAAATTGTTGTGCCCAGTAACTTTTTATATCTGTCTAATGTTTATTGTGAAACTGTAGAGACCACTGGTTAACTTATCTTACAACAGTAAACATCATTCCATACAATATAAACAGTGGTAATACATTCTTGTCCAGACAGAATATCACAATGTATTCTTACATTATCCTTGATTTTAGGCTGTATTAAGTCACAATATTGAAATATTAGTGAAATATTGACTGTTATTATGCAAAAATGTGTTATAATTTTGAATTTAGTGACCAATTATATCCTTAAGCATCAATTTCATTTCTTCTACTCAATTCATAATGAAGTGGTGATTTAAATGTCATTAAAGTCTGTATTTACTTAGAATATGTATAATATAACATTTTGTAAAAATATATTTACTTATAGTTTATTATAAAATAGAGTGAAAGGAATGATTGAAGTGTTTTAGACCCTACAAATTTATTGAACATTTACACACATTCCATGTGTTTAATAAAAGAATCATTCTTAATATTTTTTCCTTGAGATTTATTACCAGGATCCTAACTTTTGGAATCCTGTCCATTTTCTCTACTCGTGTCTTTCTTTATCTGTTTTGAATTATTTAAAACATTTTGTTGAGCTCTAGTTCAAATATTCAATGCTGGTAGAATATATTTAAGTACTTGAAGGGTTCTGTTTTGAAGCTAGCTGTCATAAATTTCTTGTTTACTTTAATTCAATGTTTTATGCATGTTTTCATTAATGGATTCTGAATACTGAGTGTATTTTGGATGTTTANGTTCTGTTTTGAAGCTAGCTGTCATAAATTTCTTGTTTACTTTAATTCAATGTTTTATGCATGTTTTCATTAATGGATTCTGAATACTTGAGTGTATTTTGGATGTTTGAAATTGAAGATTATGAATATCAACTGGCATCACATTGCAACAACTATTATTTGTTTACTAATAATTCATTAAGGTTATTAAGAAATTAAAATGTTTCTTTACCATTTGGTTTAAGTTCTATTGAGCAAAGTGGAAAATTTTGTGTTGACTTCTTTTGGACTTGAGTGAAGGTTATTTCTGATTCCTCGAAAGGTTGGAAAGAATTTTGCAAATTTTACTTGGTGTAAAAAAGAAGTGATGGTATTATCTTTGAGAAAGTGTGTTCAAGGTTTTGATTGAGCACAAACTACTAGTTTGTCATTACATCATTTTCAATGTTGGATACTGAAACTGTGGCGTAACGATCCATTCTGGGGTCCCCAAGTCATAGTTACATCGGGAGGCCCANGGTGGGGGGGAGGCAGCAAGATGAATCTATGTTTAATGCAAAAAGGTAACAATTAAAAATTTGAACAATGAATATCAACAATGATGCTTTTATTTTATATGACCAACAGTATTATTAAGAAATTATTACAACTTCTAAAGATTAATATAAGAATTGGTTTAATTGTGATGACTTGGGTTCCTGTTGAAAATGATAAACACTGTTTGAGGAAGTTTTTTTTAAACATTGTTGTAAATTACTCCAAAGGGCACCTATAAATTTTTTTGAAGGGAAGGTAGTTAAAAATCGTGAAAAAAACTTTTTTGAAACTAAAGTCCAGACTTGGTCGGGGATCCCTCAGTGGGCAGCCTCGCCACTGAGGGTTCCAGGCAATTGCACTGGCTGGACCAGCAGTAGTTACACCACTGTACATAAATCCTTTTGAACGCTTTTATTAATGTCCTAACTGATAAAAAGGAAAGCTCTGATGTACGTGGAATTAGCTTAATTTTATCTATTTAATATTTTTTAGGAGTGTTTATGAGGGAATTCTTGGATTTTCGTACATAAATTATTTTAGTATATCAAATAAGTGAGCAAATATCTGAACAAATGTTAAGTCATAGGAGATACAGTTGAACTAATCTATAACAGACCTGCATGGGATATTAAATTCAAAGTAAAATGGAATGGAGTTGGCAAATAAATCTTCAAAATTCATGTTTAGATTTTGAATAATCACTCTCCAAAATAGAGAGAAAAGATTTAAAAAAATCAGTTGAAGAAAACAATCTTTTAGATACATTTTCTTCCAGTCTTTTCTTAATTCAGTGTTTCTACTCTGACATTTTTGCTAGCACTGCTGTAATTTTATATATCGTTATCTGCGTTTTGAGTATCACACAAAGTACTCTTCACTGAGACAATGAAAATTCTATTTTTTTCAAAATAAGGTAATGTATTTGGTAGATAATGACTATCAATTATGTGTGCTTTTTCGTTCAAAAATCAATAAATGTTTGTAGTTATATGTACATGAAAATATTTTGTAAGTTAAATTCAGCATCCAATGTTACTTCTATAGTGTTTGTTATCAGAGATCTCAACTATTATATAACTTACTACTTTTTGAGAAATTAAAAGAAATACAATGAACTTGCCAATAGTTTCATTTCTCTATTGCTATTGCGATCTTTCGGCTTTTGGTTAAAACAGTTAATTTGATATAAGCTTTTTAGACTTTGTGAATGACTATTTTCTACAAAAGTAGTATTTATTAAGCATGATTCTAAATGCTTTGATTCTTGTGTAATTTTCTTAAATGCTTAGATGATACTAGTGAAACACACATGTATTTGTTAATAATAATTATTTTGCATATATTTCTTGATGTACATGAAACTATATAAATGATTTTTGATGCTTATCAGACTTTTGGAATGTCTTCTCAAATGAAATTATATGGCAGTGATGTAGATTGTGATATTGTGTTGAAGAATAAAGCTAGCCTATAGACATTTGTGTCCGACTTCATTGGATATTCAGTGTGATTAGTATCAACAATGTTGATAATATTACTTTGTAAGCTGCTTGTAGTGTTAAATAGATTGATTTGATAACTCTTGCAGACCATTTAATGCATTGTCTTGTATTTCTGTAGCGTGTTTGTATTTGCTACAACTACTTGCTATACTTGAAGGTACTGCTTTTTCAGACTTTAAGTTATAATTTTTGTTTTGTTGTTGTTTTAGTTTACTATTTTTTACTTCCCATTTGATTTACTACATCTATTAATAATATGTAAATTATTTTACATCATTTTGTACATGAAAAATCTCAACTTCGAATACTCTGATGTACTTTTTATTCTACCTTCTATATATAAGTCAATTTTTCAATTCCTCATTCTTCTTTGCTTTTGCTTGAGTAAGTTGACTTTTTAATTGTTATATGAATTTACTGATATTGTTTTACTTGTCTCATTAACATCTTAACATTGTTTAAATGTATGTCGATAAAAGAAAAAGGTATATAATAATTGGTTGTCAATCCCTAATAATGATATACTTGTTATAGCTCCATTCTAGTAATTAGCCTATTGTATCAATATTATTATAATTGTATTGGTGTCAATACAGGAAGCAATGACTTTCAAAGTAACCTTACAAAAGAATTAATACAACTTCATAGATTAATTTGATTTTTTAAATAGAGAACAATGCATTTTTTATTTAGCACAAATGCCACAAACCCCTGGGATTATTATCAAAGAATCTTCTAACAAACTATTATAATTTACGTGAACATTATTTTATTGGAGTATTATCTTGAGAAATAGGTCATAAGATATGATAAGAAGAGAGAGAAAAACACTACATAACATGCCAACATTCTGGATATATTCCATCTATCCTTAGTGCTTGTTACAATATTTCTACATCATCACTCATCCACATCAACATCTACATCTCCAATCTAAATACATGCACACCCGGCACCTATTATTTTTACCTATTCCTCAAGATAATATTCCTATAATACCACGTGGTCAAGAATTATATAATATTAATATTTTATGTTGATTATGGATTTATATAAACGATACCAACTCGCACTCTTTTAATTGAAAATGGTTCAAACACCAAATTACTTTCGAAATTCTTCAGAATTAACTCTTCATATATTAATTAATTAATCAATCTATCAATACTTTTCCTTGTTCACTTCAAATATAGTCTTCCGACACTTAAGATTACCAATTTCTTCATTGTCTAGACTATTATTTGATTTTCTCTGTAGACCTAAATCTGTAAAAATACTTACCAAGAACTTCGAAATAATATATTCTATGGAACAGCAACACTAAAAAAATTTCATGGTAATACATAATGAAATATTTATCATCGAAGAGAAAAAAATCATGTGAATCAAACCATACATGATAATGAAAGCAAAGAATTGAAGAGACTGCAACAGTTAATTGCAATGTGAACTCATTAGAACTATGTGAGAACCCTGAAAAGGAAGAGACAGTTAGTGATGTGTGTAGAGAATGTACATAGTACTAATTTAATGTTGTTTTCCTAACAATTTTTTAAAAATATTCATATTTCTGTACCAAAGTGCATTAAAATTCTTAGTTAGTATTTTCTCCTACTACATATATTGTTTGTTTGCCTCTGGGAGCTGAAGGTTTTATATTTATACAACATAAATATTCAGTTTCTTTAATCTAGTAGTATAGAACTAGGGATTATAAAATACTGAACATTTTGATGAGTACATACTCAGCAGTGTCTGCATATCCCATCCTTTGGTTTAATTACATTTTCTGCACAGTCGCTCTACTATTGAAGATGGCTATTTGCCTAGAATGTAACTAAGTTCTAGAGTAAGGTCATGAACGTTTCAATTTTTTTTTCCGTTGGGGGCTTTAGGGCTTGCCAACATCAATGTCATTAGAGCCCTTACTTTTCAATAAAACATTTGTTCCAGATGCTAAGTTCTAAAGGATTGTTTTGATAAAAAAAAATTGTGTACTTTTCATCACTTTCAAGTTTTGCTTTTCAATAAGAGACATTACTGAAAATTTTTAAAAAATTGAGCGATTTTAATTTAATATTTTATTAAGGTTCTCCCCTCAGAGGGTTATTCTGAAGGACCTTGTTATCTTGTTGTCTAGTAAATATATAAGTCACTCATTGACATTTTGCCGTCATTTTTAGAGCCTGTGGTAATCCATTAGGCACATTATGGAGTATTTGTTCATTTTGTTGGTAGTTAATAGATATTTTGGAGTTCACAATATCAGAGAATACTATGGAACAAATTTTTTAGCACAACTGTAATATTAGCATTTGTTATTTTCTGTCAGCTTTGGATTAACATAATTAATATTGCGTATATTTGCATATATTTCCTCCGTGTACCTTCAAGTAGGGAAGATATGCGATAACTTTGGTCAGATGAAAATGGCGATGAGCGGGTTTCGAACCCGGGACTCCTGCTTTGATTGCAGGGATGTCAAAATCTCCGTTCTTGAAGCGTTGAAACCACTCGCAACACATTCTTTCATTTATAGTTGTCTCACTGTAAGTTTTTTGAGAGCATTTGATGAACCTCAGCTGAAGATTTCTTCATATTGAAGCAGAAAATTAAAACCACCTGCAAATGATGATAATTTGGCTCGTAAACTGACATATTCAATCGAAAATAACTTGACTAATGTTTCGATGGTGTTATGTTGACAAATCCCAAGCTTATTGAATAATGTCTACATCCGTTTATTTCCACCACTACATACTGCCAAATACCATCTATTGGAATTCCACCACCACATACCATCTATTGGAAAACGGCGGAAGTAAAGTTTACTTCTCAGTAAGTGCTGGTCTCATTAATAAAACACCACAGTAGCTAGGAGTAATCAGCCAGGATGATCTTTTATAATCTCTCGATGGAAGTGATTTTGTTATCTCTCTTTTTTGTTGCGAGCATTTTGCAAAATTATGAGCATATCCTCGAGAATAGTGGAGTTTAAAATCAGAAAATAAGAAAATATTGTCTTTGTTTCTTTTCTCCAAAAGTAATAGTTTGCTTGGAACTATGAAATACATTATTTATTCCCAGATATTTTTACATATACATTATAATTTCAAATCTATCTACTAGAACATTTCTTAATGATCACTTCCTATGTTCTATTGAGCTTAGTATACATTAGCTACCAATAACTAATATTGGTAATATGCATTAATATTACTCTACAAATAATCTTTAATAAAATATAACATATGAATATTATTTTTCAGTTGTTATCTCCCAGAACTCATTTAGTGTTCAAAGCTCTGCAAGGATAAATTACATGTTGCTTCTAATGGTGGGAAGAACAGTTAGTTTGTTGTACACTCATAAAACCTACATTTTCAAGCTTTTGGTGTTGTCAGGAATATTCAAAAAGAAATTTGATTTTTTTTAAATATTATGATACTGAGTATGATCTCAAAACTGGGAAATATTATTCTGAAGTGAACATTTTGTCTTTGAATACTTTTTCCCATTCCCTAGGTATAGTCCAGTTTCGTAGTGGAGCAATGTGGGATCCTATGCATCATCAAAGTGCAAATTGTTTTCTGCTCACAGAATACCAAAAAAATATGGTAAATTTAGGTTTCAGATATATTTTCTGTGAGTTCTGCCTAACGCACTTGCCTTCTACCTCTGGGGACGTGGGTTCAAACCCGGTCCGATCCAAGTAGAATTCGAGGTGGTGGACGGAGCGGTGTTTGCGGCAGGTTTTCTCGGGGTCCTCCTGTTTCCCTGCCATTCATTCCACCACAACATTCACTCATAATCATTCACCCCCATATCATTCACTAATCACACGCCCCCGGGGACGTGCGACAGGAAGGGCATCCTGAAATTCCCCAGCCAGCTAAATCAAGTATCCTCCCCATCTACCTTCTCCACCTACGCCGACCCTGTCTAGCACAGGATTAATAAGGGCAGAGGAGAAGAAGAGGGTTCTGAACTAGATCTATATTATCATTTCAAAAGACTCAAAAACATTTATTTGGAAACAGAATCTTAAATTGTGTATGTTCTGTTATAAATAGCTGATTTTAAATATCTAAGCTATAAATAAGTAATTAATTGGTGGGGTGGGGGTAGCTGAAGGAGGGTGCTAAGGGAAAATTGGGTAATTCAAATTTTTTTTTAGTCATAATCTGTTTCAGAGTCCCAAAATTCATTTGGGTAGTAGGGTCTACCTTCTGGGTTTCGATTTTGTGTGTGTGTGTGTGTGTTGGCGCGCCTGTGTTATTAATTAAAGAAAGGGTTACAAAAATTGTCAAATCTTGAAATAATTCTGAAAATTATGCTAATAAATTGAGGCATTTAAAATAAAGCCTAGTGTTACATAGAACCGTTTGCCTATGAAAATTTTCTTCTCAAAAAAGCTTTTCACATTTTTAATATTGCAAATTTTTAATAATTTGACTTGCAATGATTTTTTGATGTAATGAAAGCTTGTTAGGTTTATTGCCTTTTTAAAGCTCATTCACTCTAATCTCTAAATTTTTTAGATTTAATTTATAAAAATCTGTAGTTAAATTAAGAGTGCATACTTTACTTAGATTTTTTTGAATGCTTTAAAAAAAAATTGTCAAAACTTCTATTGTGGTGGGATTTATGGTAAGTTTCAATATATTGCTATTACATGAATCTAATTTTGAAACTCAATTTGGAATTAACTTCAACAAGCATACTTTGTCTTGTAATAACTTGGGACCTGGTGAAAACAGAAAAGGTACTGCAAAATTATCTGGACATTTTGTTCAGTATGATTAATCTCCTACCTTTGTACCTCATTTTTGCCTTCTAAGACCCATATATCATTCTGACCTTATGGCTTTAGTCCTGTGGAGAGCTTTAGCCCAGAGATCCAGTGGTACTTGTTCTAGATCTGGCTGTGTGCTTGCTTGCGTTAAAAATTTGGCTGTTTCTATGAATCTTAATATTGGTTAAATGGAAATGCATGTTTCATTTGATTGAATTTACTTAAGAATTCATGATTTTTTTCAATTTCAATTTCTGTGTACTTTCTATTTAGGATCATTTATTGGGGATTAATATCTGCTCTGTGGATGAAATATGTGATTATACAAATGTGTTTTCAGTTATTGATGTATATACATTTGAATGAAAAACTTCTCAAACACCATGTTTAATATTAAAATAATTTAATTTTTGTACCTTTTTATTATTTAAATATTGCATGAACAAAGTATAGCAAGTTTCGAAATCTCTTCAGATTTTTAGATCTAGGAGAGCCCATTACAATTTTGCAATGATTTCCAGAGGTATGTTTGTGGGCAATTTTGTTCCCTTGATAACTCCCACAAAAACAAACTTAGACAAAACAAACGACATTTATATCTGGCAAATTGACAGCTTATTCTGGACAGATTATTTACAGTATGACCTTGAATACCAGACTTTGAGCAAGAGCAGTAGCTGTGACACTTTTTTAAAAATATTGACACACCATCAGAATAAAGATAACTGATATCCTAATTCACACGAAATCTACATGTATGAAATTTAGCTTTCTTTATCCTGCGTTTACTGATAAAGAGGCAGAAAATACTAAAAAATGTTTGAGATTAGGCTAGTTATTGCCGGCATGCATGCAGATCATGCTGTAGTACTTCATGTTTACCACTTCTGGATTCTAACGGATTCTAAATGTAAAATTTTCTAGAAATTAATATAATTATATTTTACTAAAATCTCTTAAATTGTGGTGAACCTCACCGCTAGGTAACATATTAAATATGTTTTGTTGAATGAAAATGGGAGACGGGACTGAGATTCGAACTCTGGGACTTCAGGTTAATGCGCTGATGCATTTACCAACTGCGCCACCCCGTTCACCTCTCTCCCCAGTCTGCCATTGTCACTCGCAAGTTGAATGTCAATGGTAGATTGGGGCGAGAGGTGAACAGGGTGGCGCAGTTGGTAAATGCATCAGCGCATTAACCTGAAGTCCCAGAGTTCGAATCTCAGTCCTGTCTCCCATTTTCATTCAACATAACATAATTAATTGTATTTTTCTTAAAGATTGACAGTTGTTGTTCAGTCATTTTCTGAAAAAGAAGCAGAGCAGTACTTTAATTTATTGCAGTCTCTGTTATTTGAGCTTATGAATAGCTGATTCTGTTTATTAATGCGAACTGTTGAAACATGAGAACTATTTACGAATTGTTTTATTTTTTTGTCTCTTTGTCCCTCCTGCAGTAGTCTTTTGTTGCTTTTGTATCTTGGGCATTTATTGATGTTTGCCAAAGCTGTGCATGAACTAACAATAAATTACTGTAAACTTGATTGTTACTGCCGTGAAACTTGCATATTGCTGATCCCTAGCAGATACGTCGATAAGCTTTATCATCGTCATTTGAGCTTATCTTGACACATCTACTATAAAGCAACTTAGATTTTGTTTTGCACCTGCTCTTGCATTTTAATAATATTTACAAGACTTTGCTATGGACTTTCAGCAATTTTTGAGAAGTGACCCTCAAAATTTTATCTTCACAGAACTCGTAGCTTTCCTTGTGTGAATTTTGTGATTAAATTATGATATTTTAGTATATAACTTGTACTTCTGATACTGTTTTGCCTATTATTAAATATGTTGATCATGAGAACTTGCAGAAAAAATAGTTTTGCAGGGAGTGGTTTTGATCCATGTACCTATGGAGGTTATGGATATATCGTGCTTCCACTGTGCCAAATGATGTGTTTTCTTCTGCACTAATATAAAAACTGAAATGATGATTATAAACATTGTTATATATAAAGGGGTGATAATGCACACTTTTTAGTCAAGAGCTATGTGAAACAATTTTTATTATACAGAAATCTCTTGAATTGCGGTGAACCACACTGTCACGTAACTGATTAATTATGTTATGTTGAATGAAGATTGGAGATGGAACAGAGGTATGAACTCGGGACTTTCAGCTTAGCCCGCTGATGTGCTTACCATCTACGCCATCCCATTCACCTCTCGGCTCCATCTACCATTGACATTCAGCTTGCGAGACCCACAGACCTCTGAGGTGATCTCATAGAGACTAGAATCCTCATATGAGGCAACTCCCTTAGGAAGTACTTGATTGTGTGTCAATATTTTCCAATTTTGGAGTATACAAACATGCAAAAATCTCTTAAACTGCGGTGAACCTCACTGCCAGGTAACTGACAGGGTGGCACAGTTAGTAGCGCATCAGCGTGCTAAGTTCAGTTTCATTCAACATAGCATGATTAAAAAAAAATTATTTCACAAAGTGAGTTTACGGTTTCATGTGATTTATTTATTTATTTATTTCATGTCTTACGGCTAGGTTCAGGCCATGAGATCTTCTCTTCCACCTAACCATGACTTGAGTAAGAGAATCGGGAAGGAGAGATGTTGAGTTACCGGGAAACTAATGGTGCAGAACTAACATTTGTCTGGAATAAGTGAGGGAAATCCTGACTGTAAATCTCGCCTAGTTTGACTGAGCAGGGCTTGAACCTATGCTCTGTCGCTCAGCAATATTGTGATGAAGATGCTACCTTTAGACTAACGCTGTCTGTATATTGAATTTGACCTTCTTCATAATTATTTACAATGTTCCGTTTATGGAGTAGCTGGTGATGCACACTCCACATGTTGTTTAGAACTGGAACGTTTAGTTGGGCACAGTCCAGATATTTTTGATTTTATACACTGTAAAAGCTGAACATACAGCTGAATTTTTTAGATGTGTTTTGAATCTCTATACACTTGGATTTTTCCAATATAGTGTATTTGTCTTTAGAAGTTTTTCTTGGCAATTACACTTTTTCGTGTTTTGCGTCACAAAATCATGTGAAGTGTTTTATGCTGGAGACATAAATAAATTTTTTAAAAACATTTTTCTGATTTGAGACAGAAGTTTGTCCTGCGCATTTCTGGAATTTTCATTTTTGCCCCCTTGGAATAATACCAGCATTTTTAGATAAAACTGACAAATGTTCTTGGGTATATCAGTCCTATATGACTAGTTCCTTGTTCCTTCACTTAATCTAAGCTTACAATTCCTGAAAGAAAAAGAAAATAATAAATAGGAGAAATAATATTATTTACATGAAAAACGTAAGTGGTTATTGCTTATCACGTTTCGTCCTTCACTGCAGCTTAGTGTCTCTTCTCTTCCGTGTACTTCTGTCAAGCATTAATTGAACCCAGTCTTTTCCTGGTGACAATTCCATGAATCGGCATATGACATGATTTCACTTCACTTCTACAATTCTTGTGTGTATTGCACCTGCGTATATCAGTACGTCTTTTTTCTTTTTGCTCTACTTTTTGCACTTCTACAATTGACAACAACTGTGCTCAATCTAAATTTACTATTAGGATGTTCAGAGTTTTCTAAATTCGTGACAAACTAGAATATGATCACAATGACCCGGGTGTGCAGTATACAAAGTTCTGCTGAGTTTCACTTGTGCATTGTTTTTTCTGATTATCCAGGAATAGAACTGTATAGTGTGTGTATAGTGGACTCTGCGTATATTTTTGTTTCTTTTATTTTATGTCTTTTCTTCTGGTTAAATAAATAACGCTCTGCATTTAATTTGATGATATAACTATTGGATCAACTTAAAAGAAAAATATTGACCTCTGTTCAAATGCTGTTTATAAACTTTTATGATTCTCAAGAGTTTCATAATATTTATGTACAAATACACATGGTATAAACACAGTTTGTACTGCTTTTTTTACAATAAATTTATTTATTTACTTGGACTGGTTACACTTGGATACTGATTATGAATTAATTGTACTCAAAGGTAATTTCTTATTTTATATAGGGAGCATGTGAGATGTCAATGTATGGGTCAAATATTATCTATGTTAGGTAGTATGTGTGTTCTATTTGAAGTGCAGAATTGGTTAGTGGTTAGTGCCCAGGTTCTGAGTCAAAATATCATTTTCAAGAGGGTTGAAAATAATAGAAGGCTCAGATTTCATGTTTTTTAATATTTTCCAAGGAAGATTGTTTGTATGTTGTATACAATTGTGCCATCTAGGGAAGGTTGCTAGAAATACTGAAAACCATACAATATAATACTCAAATGTCATACAACAGTAAATTATGCAATTTGCTGTAAAAAAAAAATTGTAAAAGAAAGCAAAATTTTCAAAAGTTCTAAACATCAAAATTGTGTTTTGTTTAGTTTACAAAATAAAATGAGATAACGGAAGAAAGATACAATCAACGAAGTAATTCAAATTAATTCGCGATGTGTCTTAAGAAAATATGAACATATAAACCAATTTTTCCATAAGAATTTCTCTCTGAAACGTAAAAAGGATTACGAACTAACAATAAAATGGATTGTTAATGACTAGCATATTCAAGTTACGGATTTTCTAAACCTATTTCTTGGATTACTCTCTGTTTATGTTCAGGAGATAGAGTCGTACCCCTTTCATGCTAGGTGACTTCTGGAAAA
Organism: Laupala kohalensis; assembly: GCA_002313205.1. Taxonomy (NCBI): domain Eukaryota; kingdom Metazoa; phylum Arthropoda; class Insecta; order Orthoptera; family Trigonidiidae; genus Laupala; species Laupala kohalensis. The sequence goes on along the minus strand of NNCF01128202.1, from coordinate 307,833 downwards.
TGCTCAGTGGTTAAATAATGAAAGTTAACTAAAGTTAAAATATTCAAAGTGATACAAAAGTATTCTCATAGGACTTGATTTTAGGAATATACCAGAAATGTACTTTTATGAGTATCTAGTGACTAGCTGTGTTTTCACATCTTTGCTCGTGTGAATTTTGTTAATATTTGTACAATCATTCTATTGAAATCGCCTTTTGTGGTACTCATGAATTTTGGTGGTGTTCATGAACAAATTGTTGTATAGTGTTTGTTAGTATTCTTAATCTGTTTTCACAGATGTCAAGAGAAAAAGTGTTACAAAACTAAATTGTAACCAATAATATACTCTGATAAGATGTGAAACCTATAATGGAAAAGGTACCCACTCTTCTTGAGTTTCATGAAATGCAACAAAATTAGATTTAGCTGTATAATGCATTTCATTAAGATGTTTAGCAAAGTTTCATTAATATGGTAAACATTGAAAAATAATAAATTGTAATGGGAATTTTGAAAAAATGCTTGCAAGTACACTAACCAAAACTGAAAGCACTAAAATAAGCGTAAAAATGAAGAAGAAAACCTCTTATTGAATTCAGAAAAAGTATGTCGCAAGTACGCGGACAAACCCTGGAGGTATGTGAGTAGAATTTTGAAGCTCTGAACCTTGAAGTCTCTGAGCTATGTGGAAAAATCAAAACACTTTTAACATTGAATTAAAGAAAACTTAGTCAAAATCTTACCTGGAGAACACACGTAACGAATTTCGAAGCTTCTGCCATATCCGTCTCTGCGCTATATCGGAAAGAGGCATGCAGTCTGTTTCGTGTTTGTGTGATATATATTATTATTATTATTATTTATTTGGCACTACAGCCCTTTGAGAGCCTTGGCCGTCGCGGAGGGTAGAGCTCCGCGATTTCTTGATCCTATATATATATATATATATATATACACACTTGAAATGTTTTATTTTTTAAATAAATTTTTTCCAAATATTTTTATTGTGAAAATCTTTCATTAGCTATTTGTAGAGATTTCTATATCTTTAGTTCTCCGTGTTTTGCCTTGCACACTGGTGTTTTTTATTTTTATACTTTGTGTGATGCATAATTAAATTTTCTGGAACATCAAGACATATGTTTTCTTAAATGCTATTGCAAGAAGAAAGTATTGATGTGAAGTTGCATTTAAATACCAGTTGCTAACATTGTTGATGTGATCGAAATTTCTGTGACTTGGGACATCAGTGTTTAAGACGTCAAAAGTGTTTTCAGAAAACTGATGGCTTCATCTACATCAATTCTTGTTATAAAGTACATTGTATAATTTTTTCCTTGTTTAAATTGTTCAAGTGAGAGAACGAAATAACTTGATGTAATTTTCCGAGGTGTTACATTATTTGGTAAAGATTGGAAGTGTCTCAGTACTAAGCTCTGGCTGTCATTTTTGGGTTCTGAAACACTTTCAAAAGAGATCTCGTATAGATCTATGTATGGTAAGGAGTTAACAATATTGTTTCATATTTTAATTTTATTTATTGTTTTCCAGTTATTCAACTACCATTAGTGACCATTCAATTCAAAGTTATTGTGTTCTAAAGTCTTACAATGAATTTTGATTTTGGGTTGATGTCTGTCCTGTGAGCAATTGAAGTATCATTGTTGCTCTGTCCATTGCTGTAGATTTTGGTTTCCGAATTATGATGTTTAGTGTGTTGTTGAATCATTACAAGACAGAATTGATTTTTGCCAAACCTCTTGGACTATGCTGCTGTCGGACACTAGCAATTCATATTTTCTCTCGCTCTTAAGTCATCGTCATCTGTGGGATGGGGCATGAGGACCAGACATTCTGAACGGAACATCATTGGTGCTCTATTTTTTACAGTTATTAATGTCAGTCATTGTCATATGCTTAATCTTATTATGCTCAAGTAAATAATGTACTCTTTGTTTTTTTATGGCCAATACAATGGAATTATTAATTATTCATGTTGATTAGTTATGATCAATTATTAAATTATGACTGTAACACCTTTAAATAATATGACTCATATATGATCAGTTATGTAAAATTATAATCAATTAATGTTAATAATGTAATTTTTCTTAAAATTTTCAATTCAACATGAATTGTTGGTTGTGCAGATACATTATAGATCTACCCTATCAATTCAGATTGCATTGGAAATTGTAAGAAAAGAAAAAAAGGTCTCTAATGACCTTGATGTTGACGAACCCTGAAGACAAGTATATATAAAATTAAAATTGTAAGAAATCTGATTACAAGATATTTTATCAGAGGACCTGAGAACAAACGTACAGAATCAATAGATTTATTATCTGGATATAACATAGCTTTTTATTAGAGATAGCTGCTTAAAGTAGGCAAAACATATTTCCCCTCAGTAAATGTCCACCCCCTTGTTGGAGACCAGTCATTTTTCCTGAAAATTGTGAGAATATTTCAATGGCTGCTCCACGTATGCGTCAACATTGCTGTCTGCATAGTAACAGCAATACCATGCCTCGCCGTGTACACTGGGACAGGCTTCAAAACACTTTCTTTTACATGTTTTCAGTTAACTTGTTTACTTACATTCAACTTGGTGGCTTATTTATATATTTCTCTGGTATAATTTTTCCTAAAACAAATGTTTGCTTGAATATATTAAGTGGGTGTCTTGTTTCATCCAGGCAAACTTTAATTTTCCCTTTTTTTCCTTCAAGTTTTATCTTTGATTTTTTTAATGCAGACGGACATATATGTGTAAACTTTTCTGCTTTGGGAATAAATAAAAATTATTCGAGAAGCCAAGATGTGTGAATGAGTTACATTGTGAGCTGTGGTGCAAAACGTGCATCAACCAGTTTACCTGCTGAGCATGATTGTGTGTAAGGAAGATACCATTAATCCTAAAATCCAATGCAACATCCACTTGGAAGTGAGCACATGGGAACTCGGCAAATCTGGGTAATTGGGTTCTAGTATCTGTTTATATGATCAAATCACACAAATGAAGTATCATACATTAGAGCATTAAAAGGTGTTTTGATGAGTTCCTACTATTTATTTTTCCCCTTTTCTTTCCAAGATAACAATTAAAAAATTACACCAGGAAAAGATTCTACTTGACTCATTTATTTGAAGAGGATGTTATATGAATATTTGAGTTTAAAAATTGACTGTGCTCATGTGTCTGACCAAACAGGTATAAACAGTATTTGTAGGGAATTGTATGCGAGTTACATGATGCTTTATTGCGCATTGTCCAATTATGATGTCCTTTTTGTATGGTTAATGCTAAGTATGACACAGCGAAACTTGTCTTCAACTAGCAGATGGGAGAAAATAATGTCATATATCCTGGTAAATAAAATGTCCTTGCCAATAGCATCTTTTACCAGTAGAACTGGTTAAATAGCACTTCTCTTATAACTTACCCGTATTGTGAAGGTAAATTGTCTTTGACCACACTTTATACTTCGGATATCTTCGCTAATGGAGAAATAGTTTAACTGGTAATTGTAAAGAGCGAATAAACATATCAGGGCAAGTGAACTTCAAATATACATGCTGTGAAGGTTGCCAATAATCTTAATTTTGAAAAACTGAATAGCCTTGAGTTAGTTTCTTTTTTATATTACATTAATTACCTAATTCTTGGAAATAAAAGTTGTTACTATAAATGATTTGAAAATAAATGTAAAAAATTACTCTCAAACCAGTAAAGTGAAACAAATTAAAAATCCTTATACTTAAAAATTATTAATTCTTTTTGTTATGGTAATGTCACACAAGGTTTACAATTTGGATGAAAAAAAATTCAAAACAGATTTTTGATAATGCCATTTTGGGAATCATCCTTTTGTCGATTTTTTTCAATTAATGTACCTTCGAGTTTCTTCCATTTTCAACCCACTCCTCGACGAAACACAAAGTTGCATTGTGATATTTTGCATGGCAGTATCTGGTGTTATGTAAACAAACTGTATCACAGTCCCCAATGTGTGCATCTTTCGTAAGCATTTCACCATTAATTCTTGCAAAAATTCAAGTCCAAGGGTTTCCTACCGAGTCACACAGCCTGATGTAAAAGTGTGGGAAAAGGCATAAGAAGATAAGACCACTAGAATACAGGAAACAGGATTGTAGCTTGCCATCGTTAGCTTATCTACATTGTGTGGATTAGGAAGGGTGGAATATATGGAACTATTATAAGGGATGTGGACTGTTAGGTGGAGATACCAACAACTTTACCCACAGTAGGATCTGTTGATCAGTTCATGATAACTCTGTAAGTTACCTGCTTGACAGGTACCCGGCAAATAGTTAGAGAGTGATGAAAGATTACTAAATCAAATTAAACATCCATATTATCGTATAAAATGTTAGTTTCATTCAATTTTCCATGCAATCGTGCAGGTTAAGCTAGATTTAATTTAATACATTATCACATTATTTGCCAAGTTACATATTTCTAAGTTATGGAATGCGTTCAAGTCTGAGAAGTCAGTGTCTTGAGCAAAGACCATCTCTTCGCATTTCTACCTCTGACCATAGTACCTGCTTAACACTAAACTTCAATAGACTCGGTCTGCTGCTTTTTAGTTTTAGGCCTGTTTATTGTTTGTTTGTTTCTGTTTGTGAGAGGCTTATATTTACCAGAGACTTGCGCATATGAAGAAAGAACTATTGAGGTTCTTCAGAAAGAGTATCTCGAAGGTACGGTCACTTGTTGGCTTTTAAGGCCCTCAATACTTACCTTTCCAGAATTTTGAAGGGATATTTTTAAAGGTATCTTTTGTGATTTCCTACAAGTCATTCACAAGAAGAACACCTAAAACTTAGCGAGTGACTCCTTGGTGAATTATTTTGTTCAGTTTTCAGATATAAACAAGTTTGTACTAAATCTAAAATAAATTTTCCTCATACACTAATATCCTTGACCAAGTCTTTAAATATTTGTTTGGAACATTTGAAAGAAGTGAGAAGTGTAAGAAGATTAATTTTAAAGTAAGAACTATTCAGTGTTTCTTATCGTAAATCATTTACCAGAAGAGCAGCAGGGTGAAACACTCTAGAATCTCTTCATATTATTTATCTCTGTTACGTGTCTTCGCTCAATTCTTTTTTCCCCATAAAGAAATTTTGACTTAGCATATAAATTATTAATCTCCCATAATTTACTCTTCAGTGATGTGATAAAATATTTTAATACTTGAAAATATGTCTAGTGCCTTGTGGGTGGAAAATAAATTGTTTTTTTATTTCCTTTGTGGTTCTGTTTTAATGCTGGGGTTTATTGTGCCGTATGAGCGAGGTTAAAACATGGCAATTTTGAAGTTGAGATTAAGCCATGTTACACTATCATCTGCTATAATAGTTGTTTGAAAATAACATAGATAAAAGACGTGTATGACATCATGGAGAAGATTTTTTTTCTTTTTTGCTTATCTGCTTGTTCCATGTCAAAACTCATGCACATCAGTATGATCAATGAACTTGATAATTCCACCTATTGCCCTTTTGTTGGATACTCTGCATTTCAAAGTAGTAAATGATCGCCATGTAGTGACAAATTTAATAAAACTGTTGGCTTGTTCCCATTTTAGACAATGGGCTTTTTCAATGAGGGAAGTAAATGTTTTGTCACAACTTCAACGGATGTTTAGAGTGACATGGGAGAGTATGTTGGAAAACTGCAGAAGAAAACAATGCATTTGGTTTTCATTATTGTTGGTTTCTTTTATTAATTGATATTTTATTTGTTTTTTTCAATGTGGCTCTTCCTTCAAAGAAGACCCTTGTATTAATTGTTGAGTCGGTGGTATGAATTTTCTTGTTTACACTAGCTCTCGCATATTTTATGATCAACTCTGAGTAAATACTTGACTTGTTTTCTTAACAAACATTTATGAAGTTTCATGAATTATTATTTTGTGCTTTGAACATTATCTACAATAATTGCATTGTTGTCATTTTTTAAGTAAGAGAAATGCATATTTTCTTGCAAATTATCATCAGTTAACTTGCATTGAAGTTTTGTACTTAATTAAATGGTTTGGGTTGGGATACTTCTTAGTTTACGAATATTAAGATTTTGTATTTGAACTTTTGATTTTTCTTGAGACATTCTGCATTACAACCTTTACTTATGGAGCGCTTCTCCAATAAGTTATCCTGAAAATGAAGTATGACTTTCCCTTGTTATACTTACCTAGATGGAAGTGAAAATTTATTTAATTTTCAATTATAAAGGGTAATATTATATACAAGGACTTGGAATTTATAAACTTCTTCCAACTTTTTCTCACAAGTTCTCCAAACATTCACTAAACATCTTGTAATTTTTTACTTTCTTTGAAGTCAAAGGCTGCCATTTTCCAAACCAGGAGCCATTGATTGAGACTGAACAAGAGTTTTCTTAATTTACCAAATGTAGTGCTCCAAGATGTGGTTTGTTACTTTCTAAAATTTACTGAAGATGCATTCTTTCTGAACTCTTTACTACTTGCGAGATTTTGAAGTGTCCTGTGTTGATTATATTGAATTTGTGAATTTTGAAAGCTGGCCATTATGCTGTTAATTTTCTATGTTTTCTAATCTTGTTTAATGCTAACATACATTTACAAAATTATTTTGATTTGCTGATAAATTTCAATGAAATTAATTTAACAATTAAAAATCAAGAATTCGTTTTACAGTTTAGTGAAGAATTAGAAAACTATACTTCGTTTGCTGATGCTGTGAACTTTTTATCTTATTCTAGCTTATTGTAAAAGTAATGCTTGTCTTTTATTTAATGTAAACTTATTGGTAGAGACATCCTGTCAAAATTCTATTGAAAATGGATCAACACATTTTTATCTAGTCAGAGGTGTATTACTTGAGATCCCATTTTGGAGTTTTTGCCCTATGTCTCGGAGAAAGCATCCTAATTCGGGCATGTTTTGTGCTTCTAGGCGATTGAAGTTGGTTGGGAAGCACCGGATCTGCCATGCAGGCGTGGAATCAGTGGGGCGCACCTGCAGCTGCAGCCTCCTACCAAGGCTACACTGCGCCGCCGCCACCCACAACTGCACCAGCAGCCCCACCAGTGGCTGCGGGCACCAACCCTTATTCTTTAGGCTACCACCAATATTACAGCACTCCTCCACTACCTGGGGCTACACCTGTGAGTTGGATTATTGGATAAGTTAGAATAATATTGATTTATTAAGAAGAATGTTGAAAATGTGCACTACGAGGAGTTTGGAAAACCTGGGCAAGTCAGAGAATTTTGCAGACTGATGCACAGTCAGAGGAAAGTCAGAAAAACTTGTATACAGTCCGAGAATAAAATTTTTTTTTTGGTCTAAATATAACCCACATTTTGTAGCTATCGTTATTTTCTAGAATTCAAAAATATTCATTTTTATCAATATGAAGTACTGAAATGAATTCAAAATTGGGGAATTACTTTTTTGTGTCCATTTGCAACTTAAGTACTTCCCAATGTCTAAATTTCTCACTTAGATATGTTATAGACTGGTTTATTTGAAAAAGATTCCCAAAAATAAAAAATATTGGAGACAATTTGTCTCACTTGCTTATTGACCTTACATTGGGAGGGAGAAATACTTCGTGCTGTTTGAATGTTTTAACAACCACTGACTTAATGATAATTTATTTTAAACTCAGAATAAAATGTATGTTTAATTTATATTTAGCATAATACATGCACTTAAATAAACTTCATATTTTGCAATTTTGAAAATTGTTACATTCATTTTATAATTTTCCAATTACACGTTTTTTGTTAATGAAGAGTATAATTTGCTTCACAAGTTATTGCAAAATTAATTTGCAGTAACTTTCAAAAAAAGTCGGAAAAATTGAGAATTGAAAAACCTTCGAAATTGGGCAAATTTTTCATATATAAATATTGGCCACCCTGTCTACCATCCCACCCATTTGGTCAAGGGACAAGAGAAAGATGACAAAAACTAGGTTGGGGTGGGGTTGCAGAGATAAATGTTTGCAATTGTGCCAGATTAATTTTAGATACAAGTATTACTGATATAAATAATATGAAACTATAAGTGTTCATTAAAATAACTCTAATTAATAATTATTAAAAGACCATATAATAATGACGTGATAAAGTATATGGTACAATCTCAATACTCTCACATTTGTTAGATTGATACGTTTGGTAATCCAACAAGTTGACTGAGGAGGTTTTGGATTAAAACCATACACTTATGTTTATGCTGTTGTGGGCTTCCGCGGCCAGTGTGAAAAATGCCTTGACTTCTGGGCTGCTGCCACGACAAGTGTCGAGGAGTCAGAGGCCAAGATATTTTTTCACTTATGTTTAGTTTAATAATGGTTTACGATTTTGATTTATATTAGTTTATGTATATTTTTCACTCTGAAATCATTTATTTGTAATTATCACATACTGTTTATTGTTTAATCACATTTAGTTTCTTCATGATCAAATACTGTATAAATAAAACCTATCTTTTTTCTTAACCTATAATGTGTTTACCTTCACCCTTTTTAGCATTGTTTCAATGGTATCATTGGTAATTTACAATAATTGATGATCCAACTACTGTCTGGTCCCATATCTGTTGGATTATCGAGAGTATACTGCACAAGAAATTTAAAAGTTTATGAAATCACATTATAGGACTCATTATTGATGTGGTATAAAAAATATGAAAAGGACAACTAAGACATTTAAATGAAAACTTGATTTGAACAAATCAATAAATTTCTTTACATTATAGAAGCAATAATTCAGTACGAAGCTTTTATTTGTGGAATTTAGTTATTTAAACAAATTTCTTTTAGAAGTGTCATTCAAGATTTCTGAGTTATGTTGTATCTTTTATTTTAAGAAATCTTAAAAAATAACCTTTTGTGTAACGTTTTAATAAAGAAATATTATGCATTGCAGGATTTCTCTCAGTGGACAGCATTGCAACAGCAACAGTGGCAACAGTGGCAGACCTGGCAACAACAGTTCCAGCAGTGGCAACAGCAGTATGGAGACAAAGTGAGTTTTTTATCCATCCATTGTCGTTCCATAAAAATAGCATTGTAAATCACAATGGTATAACGAACTATTATAACAATTATATCACTTTTAACAATATATTAAACAACTATTATAACAAAAAACTATTGTAACAATTGATAACAATAACTTGTAACAATTTCAAAACTATTTTCTTGCATGCTTGTGTTGTTTCTTATGATTCATATTAGTTTAATTTTATATGTACTCAACCTTGGCAGGGTTGTGTACATTAATTCTGTAGCTCTATCTTGGCCCTGGTTTATCTTCAGGTTTCCTTCCTGTAGCAGCTGATTTTTTATACAGGTTCTCCAGACTCTTGTCTAGGCGGCGTCTATTGAAACAATAAATCTTTAATTTAAAAAGCTGTATTCAAAGGAAAAAACACTAATCTAAGGATAACAAAAGGTTTGGTTCTGTTTTAGATTGTAAACATTTATGTTCTGATAATTATTCAACAGTCTTAAGGGACTTGAACAACAAGAGAAACATTAGTTTCTTTTAAGTGTTATGATATAAAAAGTTTCCACTTACTGACATCAATTATACTAAAAGTCATGATACTTTGCCTAAAATTATTCAATATGGATGCCTTACACAAATTGCTAACCTCTATGAAACAAATCCTTGAAACTCACTAGCATGCAGGTAACTGTCCACAATGTCATTCTCATCAGCTGATTATGTGAGGTTAAAGCCTCCTGCTACATCTTTCACTTATGAGGCAAACCGAAGTAATTTGAGGAAACCGTATTCAATAGATTGGGCACTATTAAAGAAGAAATAAGAAAAATTACTGCTCAAAATCATGTATTCTGAATTTACTCTCAAATTTTACTGATAACTTACCGAAAATTTAAATCAATATGAATTAGTTACTAACACAAATATTTGGGAAAGAATGTAGGACAATTAATTTTTGATAGTTTGAAGGTACAATAAAACCTGAAGTTAAAATAGTTCTGAACATTTATTACATAAACATGAGAGACAATCATGCAAATAGTACATAGTAGGAGAATAAATTTATTTTACAAGGAGCCATTACAAACTGCGTACGACAACATGGAAATTACTTTACTCTCCAGAAGCAAGGAAGGGACCATTACATAAATATGCAAGATATATCCTGGAACATAAGAAAAACTTATTTACTTTTCTGTGTATCAATACTAAATAAAAATCATGAAAAATTAGTAAAATATAATTTCATTATTCTGATTCTCAATTTCTGTGAAGAAGAAATTACCCGTATATTGAAACTGAACTCCATCACATTGCAAACGAGCAGGAACTCAAACAGGAAATGGTAACGACTCTGGGAAGCTACTCGATCCACCGCCCAGAGCTGCAAATGGAGTTCCATCGTACTTACTGATTTAGTATAATGGAGAAAATAATTTCTACTTAACAATTTGAGGCTCGTATCTGTCAAGAAAAACCCTGAGTTATTTATGAATTTAATCAGTGTAATGTTACTTAAGGAAATTATTCTCACACCTTTCTTCCAATACAGTACAGTAATTTTTAGACTAACAAAGTTACAAATCGAGGCACCATTATCTGCAGAGATTAAAATTATTAATTTTTTTTTGATTTGTACATGTTTAATCTTATAGATTTAACTGAAACATACCTTTTCTATTACAATGATCTTCAGTAATTTATAAAACTGAAGTAAGCTTGACACCATGTTCTAAAAGAGACAAACAATGGTTTTTGAAATATTTATACAACCTCATATCATTTACAGAATAGAAATTTTTTTACATCCTTTCTCTGTCCATAATTTCGATGCTTTGTCAGTCATCATCAGTTGATCAATGAGGTTCTGCTGAGTTAATATAAACCTGTTTCAAATTAAAATGGTAGATAAACAATGAATTCCAATCATCACATACTTTATGCTTAAAGAAATACCATATTATATAATTAACTCAAACTCCTGATGGACCTGGAATGGGGAGAGGTTCTACCAAAACTTCATCACACTCACCATCACTTGCTTCATCATAATCAGGTTCACTTTCATTGTCTCCAAAATTAATAACAATTTCTACCAAATCTTGTGTACTACCTCCTCATCATAGCATTTTTCTATTGCGGCCTCTGCATGTTTAACATAATTGGCCCATTTTTCTGCTGTTACCTCAATATGTTTATTAATTTTCCAGAACACATTTTACAAGAAACACTTATTACAGAATTTTTGATATTCTAATATCAAACTTCATGAAATATTCTAATTTATGTTAACCTGATTTAGTGCCTCTTCCCACATTGCTTTGCTTCTTTATATACAATATTCATTCTTTTGCTTCTTTATTAAGTAATATTCATTCCACATACTCGTTGCAGAAGGAACAGAGCCACAAGAGCAAGTGAATTGGTTCTTTTCCGAAATTAGCAATGGATTCTATTTCGAATACCTTACCAACATAACGCGAGGTACACTTATCATTACTCTTATGGACGATGGCCAAGTTAAAGCGTTGGCTACATAGAGTTCATGTTCTATACCAACATCAAGCAAGTTAGGCTGACAATAAATAAATAAATATATAAATAATTTACAGTCAAAGGAGCTGTTACAAACTGTGTATGGTCGCATTGAGGACAATTAAGTAATTTACTGCAAATAATACACAATTAACTAATGAACACAGTGCATTTCTGTTCATGTATTTTATTTCTAAAGTTGCATTTCAAAAAGCAAAGTATCATTACTTTTACTATATTTCATTGACCTGCAATTTTTCCCCCTTGGTGTTTATATTAAAACTAATAACATTTTCAAGTTGTTTGAAGTTACAGATTTTAAGAACTAAAGATTCAGATATTGGGGGTATACCAATTGTATGGGAAGATGAGCCAAATCTGATTGCCTAATTGAGGTAATTAAAAAACACAACCACCCTAGCTCACGGCTCAGGTTTTAGTTCTCTCCGTAGCATTGATCTTATGATTGATTTAGTGATTTACTGCATACAAAATTAAATTTTTACACATTAATTAGATTAATTAATTATTATTGTTATATTTATTTTCCCATTCATTTTCATGAATTTGTTCCCAGCCCAGTGTGTAGGAAGGGAAATTTTTATTACTGTTCCCAATATTTTTATTGAAAGATACATGTATTTCAATATGAATGATTTTCTAAAAATAATCATTCTGAATAGTATTCAGTATTATGTTTTGTATTCCTCTGTAAGCTCACAGTACCAATAGTTGTGCCACTTTCTTTTTATCAAGTCTCCAATATGCAAATGAAATAGAATTTATTATTTTTGTTTCCAAGAAGATCTCATTATTTTATTTGGTTCTTGTTTGTGGACTGTAGGCTCTAAACTGAAATACAGAAAAACCTCCCCCTTACAAACTCCCGCTAAACGAAAACTCTGATTAACAAAATGATGTCATTGGTCCCGCCAAACTCCTATTATGTAGCATTAGGAAATACTCTTTTCAACGAACTCCCACTCTGTGAAATCTCCTGATAAGCAAAATAAAATTTCGGTCCCAATCTATAAAATTTACCTCTTGTTAACGAAATGCTCCAGGAAAAGTCACTATGTATTAGTTTTCGTGCAGGTGTACATTACCTTTTAATTACAGAAGTCCAATCAGAGAGGTTGTATGAAAAAGCCAATCAGGACCGTCCTTTGTGAGTAATATCCAACTGTTCCCTCCATGTGGTTCTCTCCCTCAATTGTTCAGCACCTCCCTGTTAACTTGTTCCACTGTGCTACCCGTTTCATTTGACCTCACTTTTTTAAAATTGATTTATTCTTTCGGCTTTTGGAACATTTTCAATCTCTGGTTATATTTTGATCCTGCATTTTTAATTGTTTATTCTTTCAGCTTTCTGTGTTTACGCAACATATTTGCCACTTCTTAGGAGTCTACCCCATACAGTGTTATCTGCACATGGTTATTTGGTGAAGAGCATTTCTTCTACACCAAATTACCATAGTGATTAGGTGATAAATTAGTTAAGTTATGAATCTGAGACTAATTTGTGATTATGTCCTTTTACTCTGTTGTTTTGGCATCAGCATATAGGTATTGTTTATTTTGGCCCCTGGTTGACACTACCCACAAATCACCTCCGCTTTATGAAACTCCGTTGAGCGAACTTCAAAAATTTCAGTCCCTTGAGTTTTGTTATTGGGAGGTTCTGCTGTATTTCCTTAAAATAGGTTTATTATAAGTTTGCTGTGATGTTATTAACCTAGGCATGCAATTGATGTTCTTAATGTGGAGATACAGTGAAACAAAAGTTTGAATCTATCTATTTGTAATATTTGTCTTAGAAATTGTTTTAATTTCTGGCAACCCATGAACTTAGTGAGACCTCGAATTAACTTTGTTATTTGGATTCTTTTTTCACTTAGTATCAGGAGACCATGACGGCCATGATGGCAGCTACTGGAGCCACTGCTCCCACTACCACGGCATCAACAGTTCCTGCTCCTCCCCCAGGAGCACCACCAGATATCAACCAACCACCACCGCTTCCTCCGGCTGATCCCAAGGCGCCGGTGCCACCCCCACCCCCAGATGATAGGAGTACTGATCCTTACTCTGCCCATAATCCCTACAGGTAAGTTCTTTCATTTACCTTCAAATTTTATCTTGAGAGATAGGAATTATCTGCTGAGTTGAAGGCACCAGTTATGCTCCAAGGAACATGAAATTTCCGTATTTAACTGAAAATAGTATTCTCCAGAATATAGTCCTGTATTTTACAAGATGAAACTGAGAAGAAAAAATTGCAATTTTGAATGAGCTTTAGAAAGATTAATTTTACTCAATTTCATGTGACTCTGTTGAGTATAATCATAAAGACTTTAAAATGAAAAGCTAACTGGTGCAGTTCAACCTCTCCTCCTGACATTGCCAGATCCACTCAGTCTTCGGCTCTGCTTTGAATTCCTTGTGCTACTGCATTATTTCCCTGTCAGAACATAATTTAGAACTTGCACTTTGATGTTAGCATAAGAACATTCTTCAATAGCCTAACTTCCATTGTGCCAAGGAAGATCCTGTTTCTTGACAGAATCGTGTGTAACCATCAGCACAATGACAGCAATCGGCCATTTCTAGATGTCCTAGTTTTTTCTACATAAATGTTACTTCTATTGACTTTGTGTTATGTTATGTATATGGCTTGTATTGGCTTAACTCACCTTCACCCACAAAACTTTGAATGAGCAACTTTCTCTTCTTAAAGTCTGAATATAGTCACCCCCCTCTCCCTGATCCGTTTTTGGGTGATCTTTTTGGAAGAAAAGGGGAGGGGACTATATTCCGGTAAATATGGTAAACTGTGAACAAGTCAGAAAGTGCTCTTTATTCGAATTTTTGTACCACATGTATTATAGTGCATCATTGAATCTGTAATTTTGATTTGCAGTGCTGTGTCAACTGACAAGAATCAAGATGTGCATGGACAATCAGCATATGGTGGTTTTTTCACTGGAGGTCCATTTTCTGTCCCACCTCCATCTGTTCCTCCTCCACCCTCTGGGCCTCCCCCCAGCCATCCTGTGGTGCCCAATACTCACCTACCCCCTCCGGCCCCTCCTCCGCAGCAGCCTCCCCTGCCTACAAATGTTCCTCCTCCTCCTACTGGAGTTCCTCCGCCACCAGCTCCGAAAGGCCAGGATGACTACTCCAAAGGGTATGCATCAGGAGGCAGTGGAAAAAGACCCTATGATCAGGATCAGGGCTACCAGGTATGGAAATGTTTCACATTTGAAATGAACTACTATTGAATTGGTACATTGAGTTTCTAACCTTTTGCCATTAATAAATGAAATATTAGTTTTAAAAACATATCATATTGTATTAAGTATTAAATTCTTTTAGTTAGTTATTTGGAGATAAGGTACTGTAGAACTCTCAATTATCCGGATCAATTGGGACCTGCGCAGATCTGAATATTCAAATATCCAGATAATAATCTTCCTAAAAAAGGTTATTATTGTGGTAAAATGAGAAAGAAAAATCATATTGTTAAAAATATAAAAACTAACTCACCATATACAGTTGTGTATATTGCACAATAATTACAGTAGTGTACAATAATTTCCTTTAAATCTCCAATTTTTTTCTTCCATCAATACAGATGATCCCAGCTGTCCTGGAGACTGGAATTTTATTGTACTTACGTTCAGACTTACGTTATAGTTTTCAGTGTCAACATCAATTCAGAGAGCGAAGTGTAGCAGTTCAGAATACATTTTCCTGATATGTCTTAGTTGCATTTTTTACTTCACATCAGTAAATGTATAAAGAGAAAAATAATGTTTATAATACTACTGTTTACCAGAACAAAGTGACTGGATGTGATCAGGATAATCCTGGTGATATGTGATACACATAATATTTGATTGTTTGTTACTAATTGTGATATTTAATCCATTGTACTCAATATTGCATATTTAAAAAAATCTTTTTTACAAGGGATATCATGTACAAAATTCCATCTTCCAATTTCTTTTGGGTAAAAAATGTTCTTAGAAAATTGTTTTCATAACAAACAAATTTGGATAAACTAACTGATATCAAAACATTAGAATAAGGTAGGTTCTACAGTATTTATATAGTACTGAATCTTGAAAATAATGCTGTAGAGAAAAGGGCCAAGGGCTACTAGCAAACAGGTTAACTGTAAAAAGCTTATTAGAGGTAATCTAGTAAAAATTTAATATGGCAGTAGTCGTAGGAATGTTTCTGAACAAAGTAAACAATGCAACTCCTCGTATTAAATTCTTGATTACGTTACCTTAGTACTTATGTAGTTTGTCATGACATTTTTTTATTTTAGAACTTGAATGATTTTTGTCTGTACTCTATACTGAAATTTCACTTTACACCAATTTTCAGATTTCCCTTGAAGTATGTTTTAGAATAAGTTAATGAGTATTTACATTTTTCAGACTGGTAATCACGATTCAGGAGTAGACACTTCCAAGAAACCTAGGAATGATTCCTATTCTCAAAACAGCTATGGCCCAGAAGACAAACCTGGAAACCAGCGTTGGTCTGGAGCTAATTCTTCTGGAAGTGGACCTGGAAGTACTACAGGATCAACAGCTGGAACAGGCGCTGGGGCAAAAGGAGACCAAGTCTCTCAACGAATATCAAAAGTGAGAATTACATTGCATGAGTTCATTTTATTCTTGTCTCTTCTACTTCGAAATACCGTGGAAAGATATTGAGAAAGTAATTGTATGTACAGAAACACGGAAATGAGAAATATAATTATCTCTTTCTTAAAATTATTGTTTGTGTGTAGTGGGGAACAATTTCTGTATTGGCCTGAATAAAGAGTGGTATTATATATTTTTTATTTCTTGTCTTCTGGCAAGGTTATGGCCATGAGACCTGCTCTTCCACCAAACTGACTTGGGTGAGAGAATTGGAATTGGTGAGAGAGGTTGGGTTGTTGTGTTTAAGCAGTTTTGTAAAGGACGTGTCATTGGTGTGGAAGAACAGGGATTTTCCTGAGTGCTGAGTGGGTGGATTCGAAATATTTTTCATTTTGGAGTGGATAAGAAATTTACTCTTTTCAAGTTTCAAGTTACTTCTAAAAGTAGTTTGTATCTTGAAATTTATTATCCTTAATGGACAATTCCCATTTGCTAGGAAGATTTTCTCAAACTTACCTCCCTTCTGATTTCACAACCACTACAAAGCATGGCATAGGATGGTTCATGTTCTGCCCCTTTGAGTACTGTATCTTGTTGGAAATTACCTTTAGAATTTTTCCAAGATTTCTTTCGTTGGGGGATTCTACTTTGAAAATTTGTTGTAGTGTGAATGTGGATATGCATGCTACTAATGGTGTTGATGTGGGCTGAACTCTCTCTCTATTCTAAATTCATTAGTGGAAAACTTTCTTCTTTATTATCGTAGATTGAGTGATGATCATTATAGACATCTTATATTAATTCTTGGACATTTCTTTATCTTGTTAAATTTTAATTTTTATTGATAGTCTTTGTTGAATGCTTGAGCAGTCATGCCCAAGTTTTACATTAGTATAAGGTGCAACGGCATGTTTTTCACATTTTTTTATAGAAAAAAAACTCATATTTAAAATGTATTTTAAATTTATTTGATGTATTTTTAGAGATGTGTACAATCATTTAGCACTCAAACAATTTTAGTTGAATACTAATTTTCAATTGACATTTAACTTCAGACATCGCTATACTTTCTTCTAGTCCTTCACGGTAAATTTACATTTTATTGTAAATTTGATCATTTTACATATGTATGGTTATAACTAGAACTTCTCCAAGACTCCTTTCTACTACATGGATTTCTGGATTTCCGTTTGGTAATTCAAAAAATATTCTTATGATAAAAAAATGAAATGGTCTTTGTGTAAACATTCACATCACTTCTCATGGAGTCTTGAACACAAAAGTTTTATGTGGAGAGGCAATTAATTGAATTGATTCCCTCACAAGAAAAGCATTACTCTCACGGAACAACCACGCTCCGTCAAACTTCTGGCTCAATGGGCGCTCGTGTTGTCAGGTATGACTTACACGTGAGGGCCTGCATGGTAGAGTGTGCAACAACAGATGCAGGGTCTCAGGTAACACATTTTGATGTCTCCTTTCCATATAGAAAGTTGCATTATGAACCAAATGATAGTACACATTCTGATGTAAGAATACATAGACCATTTCTTTATTCCTCAAATTGTAGAATATATTTCAGATAAACTTGTGATTTGTAAATCTCAAGGATTAAGTTTTGTAAAGGACGTGCATTGTTTCTTTACTGTTTGAAACAAGACACTTGGATTTGTAATGAAGAGGATAATATATTACAATAAGGCCATTCCATTTAAAATTGGACAAAATTGGTCCTTGTTGTCTCAGAATTAATTGATGTTGCACTATTGGTTTATATGTAAAATAGAAAATTTTAGATTTTTCTGCCAGTTTGTTTCTCAGTTATTAATCTTAAAATTTTGAATATTTGCACTTTTCCTAAGCGTTTTGCTATCTTTAAATGTCTCCATCTTTATACCTACTTGATGTAAAGTTGAAATTTGTAATGTTGTTTTAAGATCGAGCTTTCATATCATGTGCAACTTCACTATGTAAAAATAAATATAATAATAATAATATTTTTAATAATTAAAAAGTATTTGTTTTATATCTCAAAATGTAAATTTTTATTTTCTTTAATGTATTGTACTTTGTAACCTTTTTAAAACTCGTTCCAAATTTTATGATGGGGTGAGAATGGGCTCATATATAAATAAATAATTGTTTATTGCAATGCTCATTAAATGGACTGATTTGCAAAACACATAGGTCTTAAAACTGAAAAAACTATATAAACGATAAAAAATTAATTACTGAAAAGTGCAGTCAGAAAAATGTAACATGTACACTAATAGTACATGTAACATGTACAGTTTTCATGTACACTAATAGTACT